>CAUYLG010022850.1:0-116326 GCA_963573385.1 Cacajao melanocephalus
TGGCCCTCTTCTCACAGCTCCACTAGGCAGTGCCCCAGTGGGGACTCTGTGTGGGGACTCCAACCCCACATTTCTATTCCATACTGCCCTAGAAGAGAGTCTCCATGAGGGGTCCACCCCTGCAGCAGACTTCTGCCTGGACATTTAGGTGTTTTCAGATATCCTCTAAAATTAAGGCAGAAGCTGCCAAAGCTCAACTCTTGAATTCTGTGCACCCACAGGCCCAACACCATGTGGAAGCTGCCAAGCTGTACCTTGGCCTTTTTTAGCCACAGCTGGAGCTAGAGTGGCTGGGATGCAGGGTGCCAAGTCCTGAAGCTGCACAAAGCAGCAGGGTCCTGGGCATGGCCCAGGAAACCATTTTGCCCTCCTAGGCCTCTGGGCCTGTGATGGGAGTATGGATTAGTCCATGTTTATGCTGCTGCAAAGAACTGCCTGAGACTGGTTAATTTATAAAGGAAAGAGGTTTAATTGACTCACAGTTGAAGATGGCTGGGGAGGCCTCAGGAAACTTACAATTGTGGTGGCAGGGGAAGCAAACATTCCCTTCACATGGTGGCAGGAGAGAGAAATGCAGAGTGAAGGGTGGAAAAGCCCCTTATGAAACCAACAGATCTCATGAGAATTAACTCACTATCACAAGAACAGCATGGGGAAACTGCCCCTCCTACAAGGCGGGGATTATAATTCAGATTACAATTCAAGATGAGGTTTTGGGTGGAGACAGAGCCAAATCATATCAGAGGGGCTGCCATGAAGGACTCTGACTTGCCCTGCAGACATTTTCCCCTTTGTCTTGGGGATTAACATTAAATTCCTCATTACTTATGTAAATTTCTGCAGCTGGTTTGAATTTCTTTGAAGAAAATGGGATTTTCTTTTCTACCACATGGTCAGTCTGCAATTTTTTAAGACCTTTATACGGTCACCTCTTGAATGCTTTGCTACTGAGAAATTTCTTCCACCAGATACCTTAAATCATCTCTCTCAAGGTCAAAGTTCCACAGATCTCTAGAGCAGGAGCGAAATGCCACCAGTCTTCTGCTAAAGCACAGCAAGAGTAACCTTAATTCCAGTTACCAATACATTCTTCATCTCCATCTGAGACCACCTCAGCCTGGACTTCATTCTCCACATCACTATCAAGATTTTAGTCAAAACCATTCAACAAGTCTCTAGGAAGTTTTGAATGTTCCCATATCTTCCCGTCTACTTCTGAGCCCTCCAAACTGTTCCAACCTCTGTCCATTACCCAGTTCCAAAGTCACTTCCAAAGTTCCAAAGTCACTTCCACATTTTCAAGTATCTTTATAGCAGTGCCCCCAAGCTCCTGGTACTAATTGCCTGTATTAGTCCATTTTCACAGTGCTATAAAGAACTTCCCTGAGACTGAGTGATTTATAAAGGAAAGAGGTTTAATTGACTCACAATTCTACATGGCTGAGGAGGCCATGGGAAACTTACAATCATGGTGGAAGGGAAAGCAGGCACATCTTACGTGGTGGCAGGCGAGAGAGAGCAAGTGTTAAGGAGGAACTATCAAACACAAAACCATCAGATATCATGAGAACTCACTATCATAAGAACAGCCTGGGGGAAACTGTCCCCATGACCTAGTCACCTCCCAGCAGGCCCCTCCCTTGACACTGGGGATTATGGCGATTATAATTTTAGATGAGATTTGGGTGGGGACACAGAGCCAAACCATATCAATAAGTATCTTGACCACAATCACAGCTAATAGTTTTCAGAGCCATGATTTGAACCCAGGTCCACCTGACTTTAGATTCTGGACACTTTCCAACTCTGCCAAACTGCATACTTAAGCAAGCAAAACCTAATGTCCTTTTCTAAGAGTATATTAATGCAGAACTAAGTGATGACTTCTTTGGCCTCTTTATTCTGAAGATTCAATACCCAATTCCCAGAGAACTGTGCTTTGGTGTTTGAACAAAGCAGTCTTGTTCAGTAGTTTAAGCAGCTATAGTTGTTTCATGGAAGATTTCATTGAATAGAGTTCTCTCAGGCCCTAGAGAGAAAACAAAAAACAAAAAAACACAAACCCAATTATGTGGAGTAGCATGCTCTCTCAGTGCTACAGGTAGTTAAGGAACTGGGTGAAAGACGAGATGTTCATGTCAGTTTTTCCCTTCTGTTTACCCATCTCTCCACTTACTAATATGCCAGTTGCTGAGAATATTCAGAAGTATATATTATCTATGAAGATGGATAAAGACCAGAGTGTTTACATTCTAAGTACCCACTAAGCATGAACCTTTGAAAGTCATATCCCAGCAGACTTATGTATGAACTGGGTATTAAAGCAATACATGGTATTTATCATCCAACATGTGAAAAAAAATCATGCTTTAGCATAATACAACAAAAAATAAATTGCCCAGTCACAGAAGATTCTTTTTATAGTTTACTGTTTTAAAACTCACATCATTAACAACCCGTTGTATCTGAACATTAACAGTGCATAAATCATCATATCATTAAATAAATACAAAACAATTATAGCAACATTATTATTCTCTATAGCCATATATTCCCTGAAGCACCAAGAATTCATTTGAACATAACTACGGCATCTCAAACTGTACAAATATCAGCATGAATTTAAAAAACTTTAATTAGGGAACACCTTTAACTTTCATTGGGTAAATAGTTACATTTCAACATCAATAACAGCAATTCACATAATTGCATGGCTATGTACACAGCTTACTTAGACCAAATTATTTAATAGTTCAAATCAATTTTACTGCCTTGTAGAATTTCAAATTTCAGACTAATACAGTATCACCAAAAAGAAAACGGTATCAGCTAAATGGAATACAATATGTTTGCGAAGGAAGTTGCACATCTTTTGGAAGTAGTCACTGATGACTTGAGGTCCCTTAAAAAATAACTGCCCTACTCCCTCCCTGAGTTCCACGGATTAGAAAATTAATGTTTTCCAAGAAGTTCCAGGAAGCTAGTGACTCCCTAAGGGTCACCAAGCCTCAAATAGGAATCAAGACTAAACCTCGAATCTCTCCCTATTCCGAACTACTTGAGATGAAAGTTCACCACTTCCTCATTTCTGTTCTCTACCCTGAGAGTCTTACATGATGTCTGGCACAGAATAAAGTATCTACTGAATTGAATTCTCAGCTTAATATTTTATTTACCAAGTTCTTGCAAACATCTTGTTTTATGTTTAGACCTGATATTCAGCCTACAGGCTAATCTCTCAGTCTATTTGATCCTCCCCCAAATACTAGGATATACTTGTAATTCAGGAAGTAAAGAGAAGAGAATTTATTCATCACCTGGACTCTGCTGCAGGGCTATGATTGCGGTCCTTTTCCATTGTTGGATGTTCTTGTCATATCTGCTGTTAAGTCTCTGAACATCCCTTTGGTTTATAGCTAAAAAACTTCAAACTCGACTTTCAGTAAGTTACCTAACCCCTCTTCTCATCTTAAAATGAGAGTCAAAATAATAATGGCTCCTATTCATAGGGTCGTGGGGATTGTATGAGATAATCTGCATAAGATTTTTAACACAGTATCTAGCATATAATAAGCTCTCAATGAATGTTAATCTATTATTATTACTACTAATATCATCACTATTTTGCTAGAATGTAAGTTCCTAAGGGATCGAGTAGGTTTTGCACATCACTATACCAAACATCCCAAAGGCCTAGGGTAGTGGCTTGGACATATTATATGCTCATTATACTCATTGGATAAGTGAACAAACAACCATAGTCTCCATCCAAGCTAATAACAGACTCTGGCTTTGTCTGGGTAACTCAGGGGCTCTACAGCAGTTGATCAAACACAAACATGGCAGTTCAGCAGTTAAACTTGAACCCTAATCCTAACCCTATTCGCTTAAACTCATAATGTGAATTTAGAATATACACATCTATTTAAGACACTCAAAATGCCCAAATTCAAGATTCAATGCACTTAAAAGCTAAAATGATTTCTATGAAATTAGAGTAAGAAAACTTATGACCCTCTGAAACAATGTATATCTACTATGCATCAGTTAAAGAAAATACTTATAACCACAGTAATTACTCTTGGATAGACTCTTTACTAAGTACCTTAACATGTTTACCAAGTGCTTTCCCACACATAATTGAATATACCATGAACTTTAAAAAAGTGGTTAGTCCTTAGAGATTCTGTAGTTAAGATAGCTTCACTTTAGTCAAAAAGGAGGTTATATACGATTTTAGTTTGAGAAACACTAAAGAAAGCTTAATGCACAATACATTTCTCTACCCAAACGCCGTAGTATATGAAATCCATTGCTGTAGTAAGGATAATGGCTTTGTTTTTGCCAACTCCTCTTTTAAATGTGATTACTTCTTGAACTGCGGACAGCTCAGGCAAAAGGCATGCAATATTTTTTTAAATGTAAATCATGCCTACTGCCCAAAAGGATTAGAGTCTACTTAATATGCTGTAAAACAGGAGATTAGGAATAAAAACAACAAAAATCTCTTAAAAAACAGAAGAGTAGCAGATACCAGGGTTCAGGGCATTTATAAAACTATTTTATAAATTTCAGCACTGAATTTATTTTCATGTTTTGGCATCGCTAGCAGAAATTGAAAGCACCTTGCATAACTTGGTCTATATTTTCTCACCAAAAATAAAGCAAACACATTTGTCTGCAAACACATTTGTCTGCAAACACATACTTTCTCCTGGGAACAAGTAGAACCAGAAAGATTGCCAAAACTCTTCTGGTTTGATTATGAATCTCTTAGGATTAACTCATCCACCTTATCGGAAAGAGGTCAAATGAGGAATTCAGAGATTTTTCACCTAGCTCAGATTCCTGTCACAATTCAGTTAATCAAATGAAAATCATCCTGCCTGTGCCCGGTTAACTCAGGCCCTTCCCATACATGTCACCTATAGCTACAATGCAGGCCAAAGTTAGGCTCCGCTATTATAATAAAAAGTTATTACAATTTGTTTAACACATACAAATTCATTATTTATTACCAACATCATTAACATAAAAAATAAACTTCAAGTAATCAGAGTACAAATAATGATAATGGCAATATCATTTGTACCGGAGAATCGGTTGAACCTGGGGGCAGAGTTTGCAGTGAGCCGAGATCACACCACAGCATTCCAGCCTGGGCAACAAAGCAAGACTCTGTCTCAAAAAACAAAAAACTTTGTAGTTCACAAAAAATATTTTATAAACATTGAAACGCATTGGTTTGTTCAACAAATATATATAATTTTATATATATACATACATATATGTACACATATATGTATATTATATGCATGTTTTATATTATATATGTATAAATAATATGTGTGTAATACAAGGGTGTATGTATATACATATTATGTATGTGTATATATTATATGCATACATATACACATATACATATATTTATGTATATATATATTTTTTAGGAACAGGGTCTCACTCTGTCACCCAGACTAGACTGGTGCAATCACAGTTCACTATAACCTCTAGCACCTGGGCTCAAGTGATCCTCCCACCTCAGTCTCCCAAGAAGCTGAGACTACAGGCATGTATCACCACACTCAGCTAATTTTTAAATTTTTTTGTGAAGAAGAGTTCTCGCTATGTTGCTCAGGCTGGTCTGGAACTCTTGGGCTCGAGAAATCCTCCTGCCTTGGCCTCCCACAAGTGTTGGGATTACAGGGGCGAGCCACTATACCTGGCCTTATTCAACAAATATTTATTAGACCTTGATTATATGCCAGATATGTGTGCTAGGAGACAGTAGGATAAAATAAAATATGGTTCTTGGCTTCTTAGAACTTACAGTTTAGTGGGGGAAGTTATACCTTAAAGAAATTATTAAAGAAATAATTACTAAGTTACACTTGTGATGGGTGCTTTAATAGAGAAATACAGGGGATTATAAGAGTGACCAACAGGGGAGTCTGACCTAAACAAGAGGATTAGGGAAAGCTTCCCTGAGGAAGTGAGATGCAGGTTGAGACCTGAAGAATGAATGAGTAAGCTTTAGATAACGAAGAGGAGAATGAGCCTTAGAGACCAAGGAAACAGCCTGTACAGAGGAGCTGAGTGGGGAAGAGGCAGACTGCTCTAGGAAATGATGAGAGCATGGCAGGATGGCTGGGCATCCAGAGCCATGAGACAAGTCACATAAAAGGGGAGAGAATGGGCCAGGAGGCTCAAGGCCACATCACGTTAAGCTTTGCAGGCCACACTTTTCTAAGGATTTGACCACAGGACCTCACACATTCATAAGTGTTGAGGACCAGGCACAGTGACTCATACCTGTGTTCCCAGCTCTTTGGAAGGCCTAGACTGAAGGATCGCTTGAGGCTACTGGTTTGAGACCAATCTGGGCAACATCATGAGACTCTATCTCTACAAAAAACAAACAAATAAATAGCCAAGCATGGTGGCATTACCTGCCACCTGTAGTCATAGTTACTTGGGAGGCTAAGATAGGAGAATCACTTAGTCCAGGCATCCAAGGCTACAGTGAGCTGTGTTTACACCACTGCACTAGCCTGGGCAACAGAGTGAAACCGTGTCTCTAAAATAATAGTAATAAAAATAAGTATTGGTCAATAATGTCAGGGAAAGCCAGACATAATACAATGGGTGGGACCCACATGGTTTCATTTAGACACATTAAGGAAAGTCAAATCCCCAAATATTAATCCAGCTGGCTCCAAACAACAGCTAACATCTGCAAAGGAGTTACCTTGGCTTTCTAAGTGTCTAAATGGCTTCAGAGAGTAGACTGTTAGTGTATTGGTGGTTAACAGCTGAGCCTTCTCACCTTAATTCCAATTCTGACTCACTGCTTTATGACTGTGGGCAAACCTTTAGCTACTCTGAGCTTCAGGGTTTTTTATTTGCAGAATGAAGATAACTTTTGCCTTACCTGGTTATTGTGAAGATTAACAACGGAAAGCACAGTGCAAGATAAAATAAATGCTCAGTGTTGATAGTTTTATGGTTCTGAGTCATACCATGTTTTTCTTAGTGAAATTCGTAAGTAATTTTAAATTCCAAACGGTTTTAGAATGCCTTCTTTCATATGCTTAAAGGGTATTTTGGTGTAATGGAAAAAACTTCAGATTTAAAAACACCCAGAGTCAAATGCCAGTCCTGGCACTTCCTAGCTGGGTGACGATGGGATGATTAAGCCTCAGTTTCTTCATCTGTTAAATGGAAGCAATAATCTATAATGCTATTGTTTTCTTTAAGAATTAAATGAGATAACGTTAGTTCATATGTCAGAATCTATTTTCCAGCAAATCTTCAGCAAATGTTCGTTCTCTACTTTTAATTCTTTCTTCAAGAAGAAAGAAACTTCTAGCTGGTCGTGATAGCTCATGCCTGTAGTCCCAGCACTTTGGGAGGCCAAAGTGCCCCATTGCTTTGGGGCAGATGGCTTCAGCTCAGGAGGTGGAGGCTGCAGTGGGCCATGATGGTGTTATTGAACTCTAGCCTGGGTGACAGAGTGTGAGACCCCATCTCAAAAAAAAAAAAAAAAAAAAGAAAAAAAGGTAAAAAATAATTTTAAAAAAAGAAAAAAAAATTGTGTTGCATTTAAGAAAGCAGTGTATATGAGTACTTCACAGACTTCAATGTGAATAGGAAACACCTGGGGTTTTGGCAAAATGTAGGTTCCAATTCAGTAGGTCTGAGATTGCGCCCAAGACTAAGCATTTCTAATAAACTGATCCAGGGATGCTGTCACCCAGGGTGGAGTACAGTGACACAGTCTCAGATCACTGCAACCTCTGCCTTCTGGGTTCAAACAATTCTTCTTCCTCAGTCTCCCAAGTAACTGGGATTACAGGCATGTGCCACCACGCCCAGCTAATTTTGTATTTTTAGTAGAGACAAGGTTTCACCATGTTGGTCAGACTGGTCTCAAACTCCTGACCTCAGGTGATCCACCTGCCTCGGCCTCCCAAAGTGCTGGCATTATAAAGAAGAGCCACCACGCCTAGCCTAAATTTCTTGATCCCAAAATGAGGGTCATATTTCTGCCCCAGAAAAATCTAGTAAGAATCATTCTCAATATAAATGTTTTGATAATCACACATTCAATGATCTCTCAGGAATGCTAAAAAAAAACAAAAAAAAAACAACAAAAAAAACCACTAAAAATGAATGAGAACAAAAACATGCCTATCACAAGGAAAAACAAAATTTCTTTTGCTTTTCAACTAGAACAGTGATTATAGAAGCCAATAAGTTTCTTTAAATGTGGCACAAAAGGCAATGAGGACAAAATGCCCTCTCTCTCTTATTTTTAATTTTGGTCAAATATACATAACTTAAAATTCATCCTTTTAATCATTTTAAGTGTGCAATTTGGTGTCATTAATTGTATTCGCATTGTTTGTGCAACCAGCACCACAATTCATCTTCAGAACTCTTACATTCATTACCCCAAACTGAAACTTTGTACCCACCAAATACTGACTCTCCATTCCTCACTTCCATCAGCCCTTGCTAATCAATATTCTACTTCTGCATTTGTGAATTTGCCTATTCTAGTTTCTTCATATAAGTGGAATCAAACAATATTTGTTACCTTTGTGTTTGGCTTATATCATTTAGTATAATGTTTTCAAGGTTCATCCATGTGGTCAGAACATTGTTTCTTCTCAAATCTGAATAATACTGTGTGTATATTCTAATCTAGTTTAGCCATTCATCTGTTGATGGACATTTGGGATGTTTCCACCTTTTGGCTATTGTGAATAAGACTACTATGAACATGAGTTTACAAGTATCTCTTTGGGTCCCTGCTTTCAATTATTTGGGGGTAAACATCCAAAGTAGAATTGCTGGATTATATCATAATTATATGTTTAATTTTTTTGAGGAACTGACATACTGTTTTCCACAGTGGCTGCCCCATTCCTTTTTAAGTTGTTTTATTTATGAGATTTTGGTGCACTCATCACTCAAGCAGTGTACACCATACCCAATGTATTATATATATATATATATAACATTTTCTTTGCTAGTTGATTGATGGGCATTTGGGCTGGTTTTATATTTTTGCAACTGTGATTTGTGCTGCTATAGACAATATGATGCATGAGCAATTACCTTTTTCCTATAATGACTTATTTTCTTCTGGGTAGATACCTAATAGTGGTATTGCTGGATCAAATTGTAGATACACTTTTAGTTCTTTAAGGAATTTCCACACTGTTTTCCATAGTGGTTGAACTAGTTTACGTTCCCATCAACAGTGTAAAAGTGTTCTCTTTTACCACATCCACACCAACATCTATTTTTTTTTTAATTTTTTGGTTATGGCCATTCTTGCAGGAGTAAGGTGGTATCACATTGTGGTTTTGATTTGCATTTCCCTTATAATTAGTGATGTTGAGCATTTTTTCACATACTTGTCAGTCATTTCTATATCTTCTGTTGAGAATTGTTGGGCTGGGCGCAGTGGCTCATGCCTATAATGCTAGCACTTTGGGAGGCCGAAGCGGGTGGATCACGAGGTCAAGAGATCAAGACTATCCTGGCCAACATGGTGAAACGCCGTCTCTACTAAAAATACAAAAAATTAGCCAGACGTGGTGGCACATGCCTGTAATCCCAGCTACTTGGGAGGCTGAGAGAGGAGAATCCCTTGAACCCAGAAGGCAGAGGTTGTGGTGAGCCGAGAATGCACAATTGCACTCCAGCCTGGGCAACAAGAGCTAAACTGCGTCTCAAAAAAAAAAAAAAGAAAGAGAGAGAGAATTGTCTATTCATGTCCTTAGCCCACTTTCTGATAGGAGTGTTTTTTTCTTGCTGATTTGAGTTCTTTGTAGATTCTGTCTATTAGTTCTTTGTTGGATGTATAGATTGTGAAGATTTTCTCCACTCTGTGGGTTGTCTGTTAACTCTGCTGATTTAGCTTGTTAGTTTAATTAAGTCTTAACTATTTATCTTTGTTTTTGTTGCATTTACTTTTGGGTTCTTGATCATGAAGTCTTTGCCTAAGCCAATGTCTAGACAGGTTTTTCCAATGTTATCTTCTAGAATATTTATGGTTTCAGGTCTTAGATTTAAGTCCTTGATCCATCTTGAGTTGACTTTTGTATAAGGCAAGAGATGAGGATCCAGTTTCATTTTTCTACTGTGGCTTGCCAATAATTCCAGCACCATTTGTTGAATAAGATGTCCTTTTCCCACTTTACGTTTTTTTTTTGCTTTGTCAAAGATCTGTTAGCTGTAAGTATTTGGCTTTATTTCTGGGTTCTCTACTCTGTTCCACTGGTCTATATGCCTATTTTTACAATAGTACCATGCTGTTTTTGTGACTACAGCTTTATAGTATAGTTTGAAGGCAGGTAATATGATGCTCCAGATTTGTTCTTTTTGTTTAGTCTTGCTTTGGCTATGAGGGCTTTTTCTAGGTTCTGTATGAATTTTAGGATTGTTTTTTCTAGTTCTGTGAAGAACGATGGTGGTATTTTGATGGGAATTGCATTGAATTTGTAGACTGCTTTTTGCAGTATGGTCATTTTCACAATATTGATTCTACCCATCCATGAGCATGGGCTGTATTTCCATTTTTTTCTGTTGTCTATGATTTCCTTCAGGATTGTTTTGTAGTTTTCCTTGTAGAGATCTTTCACCTCCTTCTTAGGTGTATTCCTAAGTATTTTATTTATTTTTTGCAGCTATTGTAAAAGGGGTTGAGTTCTTGATTTGATTCTCAGCTTGGTCACTGTTGTTGTATAGAAGAGCTACTGATTTGTGAACACTAATTTTGTATCCTGAAACCGCTGAATTCATTTGCCAGTTCTAGGAGCTTTTTGGATGAGTCTTCAGGGTTTTCTAGGTATACAATCATATCATCAACAAACAGCGACAGTTTGACTTCCTCTTTACTCATATCGATGCCATTTCTTTCTTTCTCTTGTCTGATTGCTCTGGCTAAGACTTCCAGTACTATGTTGAATAGAAGTGGTGAGAGTGGGCATTCTTGTCTCGTTTTAGTTCATAGACGGAATGCTTTCAACTTTTACCCATTCAGTATAATGTTGGCCATGGATTTGTCACAGATGGCTTTTATTACATTGAGGTATGTGCCTTCTATGCTGATTTTGCTGAGGGTTTTAATCATAAAGGGATGCTGGATTTTGTCAAATGCTTTTTCTAAATCTATTGAGATGATCATGTGGTTTTTGTTTTTAATTCTGTTTATATGGCATATCACATTTATCAACTTACATATGTTAAACCATCCCTCAATCCCTGGTATGAAACCCACTTCATCGTGGTGGATTATCTTTTTGATATGTTGTTGGATTCAATTCACCAGTATTTTGTTGAGGATTTTTGCATCTGCGTTCATCAGGGATATTGGTCTGTAGTTTTCTTTTTTTGTAATGCCCTTCCCTGGTTTTGGTATTAGGATGATACTGGTTTCATAGAATGATTTGGGGATGATTCCTTCTTTCTCTGTCTTTTGGAATAGTGTCAGTAGGATTGGTACCAATTCTTCTTTGAATGTCTGATAGAATTCAGCTGTGAATCTCTCTGGTCCTGACATTTTTTTGTTGACAATTTTTTCATTACCATTTCAATCTCATTGCTTGTTATTGGTCTGTTCAGAGTTTCTCTACCTTCCTGGTTTAATCTAGGAGGCTTATGGATTTCCAAGAATGTATCCATGTCCTCTAGATTTTCTAGTTTATACGTGCAAAGGTGTTCATAGTAGCCTTGAATAATCTTTTGTATTTCTGTGGTATCAGTTGTATTATCTGCCATTTCATTTCTAATTGAGCTTATTTGGATCTTCTCTCTTCTTAATCTCACTAATGGTCTACCAATTTTATTTATCTTTTCAAGGAATCAGTTTCATATTTCATTTATATTTTGTATCTTTTGTTGGTTTCCATTTCATTTAGTTCTGCTCTGATCTTTGTTATTTCTTTTCTTGTGCTGGGTTTGGATTTGGTTTGTTCTTGTTTCTCCAGTTCCATGAGATGCGACTTTAGATTGTTTATTTGTGCTCTTTCAGATTTTTTGATGTAGACATTTAATGCTATGAGCTTTCCTCTTAGCACCCCTTTTGCTGTATCCCATAAGTTTTGATAGGTTGTGTCACTATCACATTGCTGGTGAGCTGTTGTGATCTTCTGGGGTATTAAAGAAACTTGTCTTGTCATGTTACCAGAATTCTTCTTCTGTTTCCTTCTCATTTTGGTAGACTATGTTAGAGGGAAGATCTGGGACCCAAGGGGTGCTGCTCAGATTCTTTCAACCCACAGGATGCTCCCTTGATGTGGTTTCTATCCCTTCCCCTAGGGATGGGGCTTTCTGAAAGCCACATGACAGTGATTGTTTTGCTCTTCTATGTCTAGCCACACATTGAAGCTACTGGGCTCCAGGCTGGTATTAGGGAGTCTCTGCAACAAGTCCTATGATGTAATCATCCATCTTTGGTTCTTTCAGCCATGGTTACCAGCACAGTTTTTCAGTGTCTCAGGGAGCCTGCAGTGGCAATCCAGTTCCTTCAAAGTGTCTGTGGATTCTCTTGGCTTTCCTGTTATGTTCCTGTGGTAGTTCTTGGAGCAAAAGTTCATGATGTGAGTCTCCACATGCTGCTCTGTCCATCTGAGCAGGAGCTGCACGCTAGTTTTTCTTCCTATCTGCCATCTTAATTCTCTATCTAGCTACACCATTTTACATTCCTATCTGTAATGCTCTTCTCTTCCTAAAAGAAGAAAACTTACATTTTGCAATAAAGAGTCATTTTTAAACGATGGTATGAAGGCCAGGTGTGGTGGTTCATGCCAGTAATCCCAGCATTTTGGGAGGTGGAGGCAAGGGGATTGCTTGAGCCCAGGAGTTTCAAGACTAGTCTTGGCAACATGGTGACACCCCATCTCTACAAAAAGAAAAAAATTAGCCAGGCATGGTGGCATGTGCCTGTGGTCCCAGCTACTCATGAGGTGGAGGTGGAAGGATCGCTTGAGCCTGGGAGGTCGAGGCTGCAGTGAACTATGATTATGTCACTGCACTCCAGTCAGGGGTGACACAGTGAGATCCTAGACTACCTTTTGGGACCTCTATCTTAGAAGTTTCATTTTCTTTATCGATTTATCTGACTGACCAGATAAATGAGTTGGTCTTACTGAGCTGTTGAATACCACGTTTCCCCTAAATCTTTATTTTTGTTGCTCATAGTCTCTTCAAAGACTTTTCTGTAAAAAGTGAAGATGTGATTGTGCTGCAGCAGAAGAGGAAGGCCTTTGAAGTAATGTGTTAGAAAGAAGACGGGATTTGGGGCCGTAAAATCCTGGTGCTAGTCCTGACTCTGTCTCAAACTAGTTGTGTGACTTTGAATAAGTCACTAAACTCTAAGTCAGTTTCTTCAAGTCAACTAGAAATGATAGAAATAGCTCCATCACTGATGTGGAGCAAATGGGATAATGTAGGCCATTGGTTTTCATAGAAGAAACAGAGAACTCCTAGGGAAGCACCTCCCACCTGCTAATACACACACATGTTGTACATGAACATATGTGTACACACACACATATGCACATGCACACACATGGCGACCATCAGTAGAGTGATTCCACTTGTATTAGTTTCATATATTAGGCTTCTCAGTAAGACTGGTTTAAAGAAACAGCTTTATGGATAACACAAGCTGAGAACTGCTGAAATATGTGGACCTTGCTTCCTCTCTCATTTTTTTCTTTTGAAGTAGTTTCAACTTCTCTTGCTCTCTTCTAGCTATCTTCATACATGATAAATTTTTAATTGACATATAATGATTGTACATATTTACAGTGTAATATTTACACTGTGAAATTTTGATACATGTATACAATGCATAGTGATCAAATCAGGGTAACTTGCATATCACTTCCAGCTTTTATCATTTCTTTGTGTGGGTAATATTCGAAATTTCATCTCCTCCTGAACCTCCCAGATAACCTACAATTTTTCTACTTCCTTTCATTGCTAAATTCTTTTTTGGTTGTTTGTTTTTTAGAGACAGGGTCTCATTCTGTCACCCAGGATGGAGTGCAGTGGCACTATCACAGCTCACTGCAGCCTCAAACTCCTGGGCTCAAGTGATCCTCTTACCTCAGCCTCTTGAGTTGCTGTGACTTCAGACACATGTCACCACATCTGGCTGACTTTTTTCCATTGCTAAATTCCCTAGGAATGCTGCTACCTTCTGCTGCTATTTTCTTTCTACGGCTATTCTTTTAGTCCCTTATTATCTGAATTCTGGCCTCAGGTTTACATTGTAACTATGTACTTTAAGTCATCTTTTCACTAAATTCCATTCCCATTTTCTCAGTAGCTTTTGAAGTAGTTTGCTCTCCTCTTTCTTCTTTGAAGCCCTTGTGTCCCTAGTTTTCAGAAAAAATGATGAGATTCAGGTATACTTCCTCCTCCAGCTATTGCTTCCTTGACTTTTCCTGTTCCAGAATAGTGGTGAGTGTCCAAGTTCCCAGACATCTTCCCCTTTCCCTCTTTATGCCTCCCTCTGAAACTTGGTTCAGCTTCAGAGCACCTGCTGTCACACTTTGAAGACTCACGGTGTTAACTAGGACCTGTCCTCAACTCCAGTACCAAAACTTCAATTGCCTGCTGGACATTTCACTTCAGATGTCTGACAAGCATTAATATCGAGAAATGAAATCATTAATCTAGTCCCCAAACTGCTTCTCCCTCCAGACTTCCTGTTTATGTTATCGCATCAACAAACCAGCAGCACTAAGATTTGGCATTGCCCCTATACTTGTCTGATCCTTTGTCCTCATTTCACTACTCCCATATCTGATCAGCCACAAACTGGTATTGATTTTTTTTTCACCTAATGCCTCTGAAATCTTTTCCTCCTTGTTCACTTCTTCCTCTATCATACCAGTCAAAGTCCTTTAATAGGACAATTGCTGAAGTCTTCTGGCATCACTTTTCCAAACTTATTTTCCAAGTCTCCCTTATTTTAAATCATTGCTTAACTTTAGTCTAATGTGTAACCTCATAGGTAACTGATTCTCTCTCTTGTCTCAGTTCCAAGAAGTAGAAATTCCAAGAAGAGAGAATCTTAATAAGCTTATTTTGAGTGAAATGCCTATCCCTGGTTTAGTTGGACACAACCTGGGAGTCATGGTTATACAGAGGTTTGCCTTTTCTGAGTATTAATAAGGCAGTTTTTTTATGTAAGAAGTACAGGCAAGGAGAAAATTATTTCTGGTACTAAGAAAATGCTAAGTCAATGCTAGCTCCAGGAAAAGGGTGGTAGAGAGTCTTTGGCCATGCCTTGGACTCACAATAATTCACCTCTTTCTTAATGTACATAGAACATAGTGACACTTGGAGTTTTCTCAAATGTAGGCAAATATAGTCTCCTCCCACTTATAGGCAGGCTGCAGCCTGTAAGCCTCCTGCCTTCTGAGATATCCTGGAGTGGCCACTGAATGTCTGCACAGGAATGGTACATTCGCTAATTATTGGCCATGGCCAAAATTACAGCCAATTTAGGTTTCTTTCTTGGCATATTTCACTTTGAGGCTATAACATATGGTAATCACACTAAAATGTTAGAAATCAAAACTTGATATTCCACACATACAAGATTGGCCCAACATTTTCCTTTCTTGATTGTTTTAGCAATGGTTAGGATAAATATAAAGCCAGAAAGACTCTGGTTATGACAACTGGAAATTTACATTTTTTTCTCTTTACTAAGATGTTTAGGATTCTATACTGTCATAGCTAAAAGTTGACATTCATGTCATAGAAAAAATATTAAAATGTAGCATAAATACAATGAATTATTTTAAAAGAATGGGGAATATATAATGGCTTTAATAGGATTTAAGGTTAAGAACTTGAAATAAATTGTCAACGAAAGTAAGAAAAGCAAATGGAGTGTCTCCACATTTCTATAATCTAAAGAAAATTTGGAGAATTCTAAGTTAAGCATGCTTATTTTTATTTTTTATAGCTTTATTGAGATACATTTCACACACCATAAAATTCTCTTATGTAAAGTGCTCAGTTCAGTGATTTTGAGTATATTCAGAGTAGTACAACTATAACCAGAATCGAATTATAGAACATTTTTCTCACCCCAAAAATAAAATCATTAGCAGTCATTTCCCAGCCACGGGCAATCACTAATCTGCTTTTTGTCTCTCTGGATTTACCTATTTTGGGGCATTTCACATACATGGAGTCATATGATATGTGGTCTTTTGTGACTGGATTCTTTCATTCAGTATATTTTCAAGGTTCATCCATGTTGTACCATGTATCAGTTCTTCATTCCTGTTTATGGCTGAATAATACTTCGTTGTGTGGATATGCCATATTTTGTTTATCCATTAATCAATTGATGAACATTTGTGTTGTATCTACTTCTTGGGAATCATGAATAATGCTGCTGTGAACACTAATTTCAACAAGGAAATATGTTTTCAGTTCTCTTGCATGCATACCTAGAAATCAAACTGCTGGCTCAAATAGTAACTCTATGTTGAATATTTTGATGAACTGCCAAACCGTCTCCACAGTGACTGTATCATTTTACATTCCCAATAGCAATATACAAGAGTTTCAATTTCTGCACATCTTTGACAACCCTTGCTATTGTCTTTTTTATTTTAGCCATCCTAGTAAGTGTAAAGGTATTTAACTATGATTTGGCAAGAGCAAACTGAAGACTTGAGTCTCATGCTCTATGTCCCAGCTAGTCAGAGACAAAATCTGATCTGCAGAGATGTATTGTTTTAGAGAAAGATATGGAAGGATATCTAACTAATTGTTACTCTTGGTTACTGAAAGTAGAGAAGGAAGGAAAAGGAAAAACATTATTATCTTTATATTCAGCTATTGTTAAAAGGAACATTATACGAATATGTATTACATTAATAGCGCAAAATGTCAAACAACAAAATGAGGACAGGTTCTTGCCGTGTTGCCCAGGCTGCAACACAATAGCTATTCACAGGTGCTATCATGATACACTGCAGCCTCAGACTCCTGGACTCAAGCTATCCTTCTGCCTCAGTCTATGGAGGAGCTGGGATTACATACATGCACAACCATGCCTGGCTAGCTGTTCTCTGATTTCCAGGGATTTTTTGTTGTTGTTGTTAATTCTTTTGAGAGTTTGGGTTAAAGTCTTTTTGGTCATAAAAATTATATAAATGTATAAACTCACAGATATGTATATATAATATTGATATTAGATAACACATTTATAATATTTTATATATATGTGAGGTTGAGGCCAACCTGAGCTGTGTTTGCCTCGCTGCACTTCAGTCTGGGCAACACAGTGAGACCCTGTCTCAAAAAAAAGCAAAACAAAACAAAATTCAAGTAGCAGTGGAAGTAGAAGGGTGTCTCCATGCTTTTCCTGCAATAACCTTCAACATGAAAGTCAGGCGATAGGAAACCAACAGGAGCGAACAGCACTTTATGAGGGCTTTGAGTATGTGTTTGGGATAGAAAGGATCAGAGACTTCCCATTTCAAAAGGCTAACAAGGAATACAAATTCCAAAGACAAGAATCTACCACCAGCAATGTGCCTTTGCTTGCTGCAGAATTTCAGACCTTTGGAATGAAGATTAAGAATTAACTAAACATCATAACAGAATTTATACAGGCAGCACCAAAAACAAATTGGTTCTAGGGCAAAGTAATAATCTGTAGCTTGACATGTCCCTGAGACTAGCGATACTTTCTAAGGAGCGAAATTTGTAAATATACTTGATACGAAAAGTATGCATCCCTGGACAAATCCCTGGATACGTAGATAGGAAAAACAATTCAATTCAGTTATTTATTGAGTATCTTACTATACATGTTTTGGGATTGTCTAGATGTAAGAAAATTTCTCTAATATAAATTGAAGAGTCTATTTTTAAAATCTAGCTGGCAACAAAACAAAACAAAACGCAAATCCACAGCTAGGCTTAAAAAAATGCTTAGCATTAATATTCTTCCATTGCTAAGCAACTAATAGGATATTTCAGAATGAGAGAAAGGAAGTGAAGCCAAATAAACATAGTAAAAATTGAAATATACAACCAATCCACATACTTTCCCTAATAATCCCATCTACACCTATGCACATCATATCCACCATCAGAAAATATGTTGTTACTTTTAAAAATACACATTCTGTCCCTTGTCTAGCTCTTTTTAAATTATTATTAATTTTTAAGTTCTGGGGTACATGTGCAGATCGTGCAGGTTTGTTACATTGGTATACACGTGCCATGGTAGTGGTTTGCTGCATCCATCACCCTGTCATCTATATTAGGTATTTCTCCTAATGCTATCCCTCCCCAATCCCCCACCCTGTGCAATTCCTCTCCTAGCTCCCCACCCCCCAGGCCCCAGTATGTGATGTTCCCCTAGCTGTGTCCCTGTGTTCTCATTGTTCAACACCCAGTTATAAGTGAGAACATGCAGTGTTTGGTTTTCTGTTCTTCTGTTAGTTTGCTGAGAATGATGGTTTCCAGTTTCATCCATGTCTCTGCAAAGGCCACAAACTCATCCTTTTTTATGGCTCCATATTATTCCATGGTGTCTATGTGCCACATTTTCTTTAACCATTCTATCATTGATGGGCATTTGGGTTGATTCCAAGTCTTTGCTATTGTGAATAGTGCCTCAATAAACACATGTGTGCATGCATCTTTATAATAGAATGATTTATAATCCATTGGGTATACATCCAGTAATAGGATGGCTGGGTCAAATGGTATTTCTATTTCTAGATCCTTGCGGAGTCGCCATACTGTCTTCCGCAATGGTTGAACTAATTTACACTCCCACCAACAATGTAAAAGTGTTCCTATTTCTCCACATCCTCTCCAGCATCTGTTGTCTCCTGGTTTTTTAATGGTCACCATTCTAACTAGCGTGAGGTGATATCTCAATGTGGTTTTGATTTTCAGTTCTCTAATGACCAGTGATGATGAGCTTTTTTTCATCTGTTTGTTGGCTGCATAAATGTCTTCTTTTGAAAAGTATCTGTTCATATCGTTTGCCCACTTTTTGACGGGGTTGTTTGTTTTTTTCTTGTAAATTTGTTTAAGTTCTCCATAGATTCTGGATATTAGCTGTTTGATGGGTAGATTGCAAAACTTTTTTCCCATTCTGTTGGTTGCTGGTTCACTCTAATGATAGTTTCTTTTGCTGTGCAGAAGCTTTAAGTTTAATTAGATCTCACTTGTCTATTTTGGCTTTTGTTGCCATTGCTTTTGGTGTTTTAGTCATGAAGTCCTTGGCCATGCCTATGTCCTGGATAGTATTGCAGAGATATAGACCAATGGAACAGAACAAAGGCCTCAGAGGCAATGCCACACAACTACAACCATCTGATCTTTCACAAATCTGACAAAAACAAGCAATGGGGAAAGGATTTCCTTTTTAATAAATGGTGCTGGGAAAATTGGCTAGCCATATGCAGAAAGCTGAAACTGGATCCCTTCCTTACACCTTATACAGAAATTAATTCTAGATGTATTAAAGATTTAAACATGAGGCCTAACACCATAAAAACTCTAGAAGAAAACCTTATCTAGCCTATAGTACTTGGACTATTTTTTCCTTTTCTTGCTAACTTCATTTCTTATTTGATTAATTTATTATGTCAGATGCCAGGTATCAGCTTGACTTAGCTCATTTCATCTCACTCAAAGGCAGATCCAAGTTTTGTAAAGACAAAAGATTATACAATTTGGGAGCTCTCTTTAAAGAAAATAATACAAAATTACAAAATGCAAGAATATGGAAAATTAGAATGATAATAGAAATCACAATAAATTTTTTTAAAATAAATGCTGACAAATACCATAAATATTACAAACTCTAGGAAACTTACATTATTTCATTAACTAACTGCCTAACATACCTTTATAGTAGTTTTCTATTATATTTTTTGATTTAATGCTCTTTGGTAGCTTCTTTATACAATAGCTGTTTTGAAATATCATCTTCAATGTGACTGGAAAAAATACTTCAGTTTTTTTTGCAGTATAGCTGATCAAAATTTGTTTTCCATATCGAGGTTTGGGATATATAAGTCATTCAAACTCATACACAGATGTACTTGTTTTTAGTACAGCTACAGGTGTGTGCCCTAAAAATCAAAATATTCTGATTGATTCTATTTTATACAATTCCTATCCCCCCAAAAAATATGTATATTGGTGTGCTGATCATTGTAGATGTTTCATCATCTTATATATTCCGACTAGAATACTACAGTTATGCATAGGTTTCAATGCAAACTGAATCTTCTGCTTATAATTTTCTACATCTGAGGATAGGAGGAATTTTTCATACACTAGCTTATGACATTTCAAACATGCTTCTCCACTCCTTATCTACACAGTCCTGGTAACCAGAGGTGTATTAGGACAGCAGTCCCCAACCTTTTTGGCACCAGGAACTGGTTTCATGAAAGACAATTTTTCCATGGGGTGGAGGAGATAGATGGAATGGTTACATCCTCAAATCATCAGGCATTAGTTGGAGCCTCATAAGGACACCACAACCTAGATCCCCTGCATGCACAGTTCACAGTAGGGTTCAAATAATGCTGCCACTGATCTGATAGGAGGCAGAGCTCAGGCAGGTGTTGCTCGCCCGCCACTCACCTCCTGCGGCACAACTTTATTCCTAACAGGTCATGTGCTGGTGCCAGTCAGCAGCCAGGTGTTGGGGGATCCTGCAATATAATACATTCATGATGTGCGAACACTGACTTGGTACTTTTATGTCATGGCACTGGGTGGCTCAGCATAGTGAGTGGGTAGAAATATTTCTGGAAACTATTCATTTGCCAGGACACATAGCTATAACAACTAATCACAGAAATGATCACAAACCACATAAATATATCCCATGAAATGTAAACTACGTATATCACCAACTTAATTTTCTCTTATCAGTACCCTAAAATACACAATATTCCCTCTCCATCACCACCAAACACAAGGGAAGTCAGAGAAGTAAAAGAGTACTGTTGACTGAGAGTAGCTAAAATATCATTTTTCATGTGCAAATTTTATTAAAGCATATGACACATGAACACATTGCTAAGATCTGTCCCAAAGCCTTAAAAGGAGCTGTTTTTAAAAGGAAGCCTGATGCTTCAGCCTCAGCAGCTTCAGTCCATCTGCTCCTGACCTCATCTTGCCCCACTTAGGGAGCACCTACTACGTGAGCAGCACACAGAGAGGCACCTACATGTTCACACAGAAAGAAATCACAGGATCCAAAAGGAGCTAGGGCTGCTTCACCAGAAGAAAATAAAAAGTTCACTTTCGGTTATGCTAAATAAACTTTACTTTGCAATCAGAGCTATATTCCTGTGAGTCTTCAGGAATACTCAATAAAGTGGCCTTGGGACAATAAAGGGAAACTACCTATTCAAGGTAAAAAGCAAAAAATGCCACAGATATGAAACCCAGGGCCAATGAATCAGGACAGTGAACTGAGTAGCCACCCAGCGCTGTTGGCCCAGGGCTGCTATCATGGGTGTGTGGCAGGCAGGGCAGCAGCTCACCTCTAAAGGAAAAGAGACCTCAAAAGGGGAAACGAAAAACGCCAAACATTCACTGTGCTATCTTGACAGTTTATGCCTGGGACAGATCTTACTGAGTGCCCTGAAATAAATCTAGATGTAGCATCTGAGGCCAGACCAGCAGGTTGGAGTTATACAACTGAATACAACCAGAAAGAAAAAAGGCAGTATTCAAAAAGTGTTAGCAGGGCATGGTGGCTCATGCCTGTAATCCCAGCACTTTGGAAGGTCAAGGCAGGTGGATCAGTTGAGCCCAGGAGTTTGAGACCAGCCTGAGCAACATGGCAAAACCCTGTCTCTACAAAAAATACAAAAAAAAAAAAAAAATTAGCTGAGCATGGTGGCACGTGCCTGTAGTCCCAGCTACTCAAGAGGCTGAGTTGGAAGGATTGCTTGAGCCCAGGAGGAAGAGGCTGCAGTGAGCTGAGATTGTACCACTGCACTCCAGCCTGGAGTCCAGACCTGTCAAAGAGAGAGAGAGAAAGAGAGAGAAAGAGAGGGAGAAAGAGAGAGACAGACAAAGAGAAAAGTATTTTAGCTCCCTAGAAAAAAGTTGTCCTTCTATTAGATCAAGACTTATTTGTGCTAAAGGCAGATAATATGGTTTGGCTCTGTGTACTCACCCAAATCTCACCTTGAAGTATAATAATCCCCATGTATTGTGGGAGGAACCTGGCCAGAGGTAATCAAATCATGGGGGTGGGTCTTTCCTGTGCTGTTCTCTGACAGTGAATCTCAGGAGATATGATGGTTTTATAAAGGAGAGTTCTCCTGCACATATTGTTTTACCTGCCACCATGTAGAATGTGCCTTTTCTTCTCCTTTGCCTTCCACCACAATTGTGAAGTCTCCTCAGCCATGTGGAACTGTGAGTCTATTAAACCTCTTTCCTTTATGAATTACCCAGTCTTGGGTATGTTTTTACTAGCAGTGTGAGAACAGACTAATACAGCAGTTGAATGATTGGATAACTTCTTAAGCCATTATTCATCGATCTATGATATAATAGGAGAGAAGGATGAAAATATATTTTCAAAGAAAGGTGAATCACAAATATTGTAGATTTGAGGACTACTTATTAAATGGTCTTTCTAAATCCTATAAGCTAAGCCTTTCAATATTTAAGATGTTATCAATGTTATCATTTTTCCACTCAAACGGGAAAAAAAAGCCATAAAAATTTTAAGTGTGCCTTGAAATAAACCATAGAAAAATCACCAAGATACTATTTTCTTTTATTTCCTAATAGATTCTTTTAAAGTAATTATTTCATTTTCATATGAATAGGAATAAAACAGAATTTTGCAAGTATGCTTGAGTAATTTGTAAAATCTGAATTCATAACAGGCAATTAAGCCAGGAAAACCAAAACGTCTTTTACAGTAAGTATCTCGATAAAAATTACGGCTTTAATGATCCTTAGAACACTAAACGAGAAAAGTCATGGAACTTCAATGGTGCCTAATACTTTCTGTTGCTGGGCTATTCAATCTGTTGGCAAATTAAAGCCTTCCTTTCCTTTTCATTCACCTCTGTGAATATAATTCTCCAGACAAGGTTCTCACGATGATTGTCCTGGTGACGTCACGTCTTCCATGGCAATACTTTGCCAGTTTATTGTAAATAAGCTAACGTAATTCTTGGTAGCTTTAAAAAAAAAAAAAAAAGATTACCTACCTACTCAAAATGTTAGATATCTATTTATTTTCACACGACATTGAATGAAATACTGCAGAAGGGGACACTTCAATGCGTGAGCATGGAATAAAATTTAGGTCAATCTGGGAAGGCCAGATAACACGCTAGAGATTTTAGAAATCAATGCCAAGATTATGCAATGGTAACGCTCTCTCTTCTGGTCCTTTGCGCTTGGGGCATATGAACACAGGCTTCGTGAAAAGTTACCTACAGAGGTAAACAGCAACTGTGGCTTTTGAAAGGAACAGATTCAAAATAACATTATTTTAAGAAAGAGGATATGAAATTACAACTACATAAAATAGATTTACCTACCAACAAGACTGGAAAGTAATATGCAAAAGTGAAAAAGAGTTGGAGTGCTTCAGGGGTGAGTGATTTTTTTTTCAAAAAAGTTTTTAATTTTGTTCAGTTTGCATCTCAATAACAGTTATTTGAAAATGGGTACATCATCAGGTTAGAAGGAGAGGCAGGTAGTCTGTTTGCTCGCAGGGAGTGTGCCCTTGGCTGCAACCTCTGGGCCCTGCACCTTTGAAACCTACAGGACAATAACCGCACTCTCAAAGGAAGAATTAAATCTGAGAATTTATTTCAGTAGTTCACTAGGAGGGAAGCGGTCACAGAAATAATTTTACAAGCCTAACACCTCTCCCAAACTGCCCCAGAGTTTCCTTTTTGCTTGGTAGTAGGAAGACTGAGTCTCTTCCCAGCCACAGCCACCTACAACAGAGGCTATAGGGGCCTTAATGGCAAGGTCTAGAGAACCATCTACACACCTGGGGACTTTGTGAGACTTTGGTAAAACAGTAAATAATCAATTGCATTCTTTAAAGGTTGGAAAAGAGAGAACAGTACTGAAGAAGTAAAAATGGCATCATGCCAGTTGACTAAAGCATTTGTCTAATTTTCAATTTAAGAAATAATATAGTGTTATTTCATCTAAATGTATAGTTGTATTAATCAAGAGTAAAGACTTCCCTGTCTCTACTGAAAAAAACAAAAATGAGCTGAGAGTGGTGGCATGCACCTGTAATCCCAGCTACTCGGGAGGCTGAGGCTGCCAAATTGCTTGAACCCAGGAGGCGGAGGTTGCAGTGAGTAGAGACCATGCCACTGCACTCCAGCCTGGGCGACTGAGCAAGACTCCATCTCAAAAAAAAAAAAAAAAAGAGTAAAGACTTGGGACGAGGAAACTATTAAGGAATTTAAAACATACTTCATGAATTAGTGGAAATTTGACATCACAAAAGATTCGAAATTGTATTTGTAGTTTGCCTCTCAAGCCTTGCCTGTTTCTGGAATACTTCTGATGATTTTTTTCTCTTGTTAAGATGATAGACTTATAGCAGCAACACCCTTGGATTTCTTCTCTTTCTCTTATTCTTTCTGTTTTGTCTTTCTCTTTCTGTCCTCCTGTTTTTCTTTCTTCCTTCCTTTTTTCCTATCTATCTATCCATAATTTCTTTCATGTTATCTCTTCTCTGAGAGAGCAGAACCACTATGTGTATGTTAGTGGTTAAGATCTGTGACAAGGAGAAACTGTAATTAAAGTTGAGACTTCTCAGCTGTGACTTTACCCTACCCTGTATAGACTTTGTCAGATACCAGATCTCCTAAGCCAGGATGCTGGGCCAGGATTTCTTTACAAAACCACACATAAGGGAAAATACATAAAAGAGTTTTGAGTCTCACAAGAGAAAAGTATTACACAAATAAAAGATTAGAATGTCTTTTAGAAGGCTTTGGTTTTTGTTTTTATATTAAATTGTAAAGTACATGAAAAACAGTACTTTAATTCTAATGCTACCTATCAAACTTCAATAAGAGCAATTTCAGCATCAACTAATGAATTGTAGCTAAACAAGAGATCAATCAAAAATGCTTTAAAGGTAGCAGTACTGGCTGATGTTCTGCAGAGTCTCTGGGCATTCAGGACCTAGCTACAGGGAAAACAAAATCAAACCAGCAAGTGCTCTGGACCCAAGCCCTCAGATTGTGACCTGCCTACTTCCTGGGGGCCCTAGTGGTCTACAGTCCCCCTGGTACTTCCAGGGCCCTGTGGGCTGCGGGCAGAGGCCCAGAAGCCAAAGGACCTCTCAGGAAAGACTAGAAGTTAGCCTTGCAGTTAGCCAGCTTCTACCTGTTGCTGTAATTTTCTTTCTAGAGCACCTGAAGCATTCTCTCAGTGGATGTGGCAGCCATCAGCCCTCCCGGGCAATTTCTCAGGGAATAGTATCTCCCTCTGAAAACTGGAAGTGTCTTTCTTCAATTACTGGGTCACATCTTGAGACATCTTCTTGTGGCAGTCATGGGTCTAAGAGACACGATTCAAATGTCCCTGCACCTAGAAAAGTCTCTGGTCAAGGTCCAGGAAGTAGGCGTCCTCCTACCCCATGGAAAATACTCCTTCTAGTTGGTAATTTTTAAATGAAACATCAGCCAGAAATATCTTACCTGAACAAAATGTCAATGAAATTGGAAAAGTAAAACTCACAAAAAAATCAAAACAAAGTGCATTTTAGAAGCAGAGAACAGAAACAATAATTTCTTACCAAAACTAAACCAAAACATAATCCTTTTTGAGGGAAACTTTATGTTGAAAGCCACTAAAACCTGGGTCTGGCAAATCAGCAGTTGGAATGAACTCCCACAGATAGAGAAGGCATTTCTCTTGAGAGTTTTGCTGTGCCAGTTCTACAAGGTTCCATTTTGAAAGGCAGTGTCTACAGCATACCAATCTTCATTGCTTTGCTGGAATTTAAGGTTAAAGGTAGTGATCTGCCATAATCATCTTAATGACTCTTATCAGTAATACAGCAATTCTTTCCTTGACAAAAAAAAATTTGGTTCCTAACACAGGCCAATAGGTTTCTTATGGTCATAATTCTACTCTAATATGTCAAAATATGGTAGCCAGACATATTGCTACTATTATTTAGAGTGCTGATATAAACATTTTTTATAAGTTGTCTTTCAGCCCAATACCACCTTTGAAGTTATTTTCTTGAGGTTTACTCTCCAGTGTAAAATGACTGGGTCAAAACAATATAACTAACAATAGCTACTATTAATTGTGCTCCTTTCATGTGTCAGACACACTTAGATATTATCACTTTTATCCTAAAGACAGCCCCATACAGTAGTTATTTTTTATTATCATATTTTGCCTATAGGCAAACTGAGACAAAGAAAAGCTGAACAAGGTCCCTATAGCAATAGAGAAAGCAAGTGTTAAAGATAGAATTGAAACCTAGTTTCTTCCACATGGCTCCAAAGACCATGCTCATTCCAAAACACTAGTAGTTCACAAACATTGTGACCTCAAGACTCCTTTGCACTCTTAAAAATTATGTAAGAGGGGCCAGGTGTGGTGGCTCATGCCTGTAATCCCAGCACTTTGGGAGGTGGGGGTGGGTCGATCACTTGAGGTCAGGAGTTAGAGACCAGCCTGGCCAACATGGTGAAACCCTGTCTCCACTGAAAATTCAAAAATTAGCCAGGTGTGGTGGTGGGCACCTGTAGTCCCAGCTATTCAGGAGGCTGAGGCATGAGAATCACTTGAACCTGGATGATGGAGGTTGTAGTGAGCTGAGATTGCTCCACTGCACTCCAGTCTGGGTGACAGAGTGAGACTCCATCTCAAGAATAAAAAAAAAAGAACTCAAAATTATTTAAGAGGAAAAAGAAGAAATTCTAGAGAAAAAGAAATAAAAGTCAAATTAAAAGGTTATGTTTAATTATTGCTAATGAACAATTGGAATTTGAAAATAATAACACAATGCCATTTACATTAGCACCAAAAACAACAAAATACTTTGGTATAAATCTAAACAAAATATGTTCAAGATCTATATGACAAAAGCTATAAAACTTGGATAAGAAATCCAAGAAGACCTAGATAAATTGAGAGATATTCTATGTGCATGGATAAGAAGACTCAATATTGTTAAGATATCATTTCCTGCCAACTTGATCTAGAGCCTCAATGCAATGCTACTCAAAAGCTCAGCAAGTTTAGTTTGTGAATATCAACACACTTATTTTAAGATGATTGATAAAGAAAGGCAAAAGATACAAAACAGTAAATACATGGAAGAAGAAGAATAAAGTCAGAGAACTGACACTACCAGACATTAAGACTTACTACAAAAGCTACAGTAATCAAGACAGTATGGTATTGGTAAAAGAGCAGACAAATACATCAATGGAACAGAATATAGAGTCTGGACATAAACTCATGCAAATATAGTCAACTGATCTTTAACAAAAGAGCAAAGGCAATACAATGGTGAAAGTATAGTCTTTTCAGCAAATGGTGCTAGAACTGGACATCCACATGGAAAAAAAAAAAAAAGAATCTAGATACAGACTTTACACCCTTTGTAAAAATTAACATTGATTATAGACCTTAATGTAAAATGCAAAATTATAAAACTCCTAGAAGATAACAAAGAAGAAAATCTAAGTTACTATGAGCTGCTAATCACTTTTTAGACACAACCCCAAATACATGGTGAATGAAAGAAAAACAGATAAACTGAACTTCATTAAAATGAAAAAACCCTTCTGCTCTGTAAAAGACAATGTTCAGAGAATGAAAAGACAAGGCACAGACTTTATACAACACATTCCTTTATAGGATTGGTATGCAAAAAATATAAAAGTACTCTTAAAACTCAACAATAAGAAAACAAACAACCCAATTAAAAATGGGCAAAAGACCTGGACACCTCATCAAACAAAATATGCAGATGGTAAATAAGCATATGAAAAGATGTTCCATATAATATGTCATAAGAAAATTGCAAATTAAAACACAATGAGATACCACTACATACCTATTAGAGTGGCTAAACTCCAAAACACTGACACCAAATGCTGGCAAGAATGTGAAGCAACGAGAACTTTCATTCATTGTGAATGGAAATGCAAAATGGTACAGCAACTTTGGTAGATAATTTGGCAGTTTCTTAAAAACTAAATATACTCTTACCATACAATCCAACATTGGTGCTCCTTGGAATTTACCATAATGAGTTGAAAACATATGTCCACAAAAAAAACTAGCACATGAATGTTTATAGCAGCTTTATTCAAAATTGCCAAAACTTGAAATCACCCATGATGTCCATCAATAGGTGAATGGATAAACAAACATGGAACATTCATACAATGGCATATAATTCATTGCTAAAAAGAAATGAGTCATTAAGCTAGGAAAAAACAGGGAGAAACCTTAAATGCATATTGCTAAGCGGAAGAAGCCAATCTATAAAGGATGCATGATTACTATGTGATACTATGTGATTCCAACATGATATTCTAGAGAAGGCAGAACTAGATAAGACAGTAAAAGGACCAGTGGTTGCCAGGGGTTTAAGGGGAGGGAGGGAAGAATGAGTAAGTAGAAGACAGGAAATGTTTAGGGCAGTAAAGCTACTCTGTATAATATTATAATGGTGGCCACATGTCTTTACATATTTGTCAAAAACCATAGAATATACAACAGGAAGAGTGAACCTTAATGTAAACTATGGTCTTTGGTTAATAATATTGTATCAGTATTGGCTTATCAATTATAACAAACATACTACACTAATGCAACATGTTAATAATACAGAAAATTGTTGGGGGAGATTACATTGGGGTGTGTGTGTGTGTGTGTGTGCGTGTGTGTGTGTGTGTAGGGATGAGGAGCTTTATGGAAACTCTACTTCCTGCTTAATTTTTCTATATACCTAAAAGTGCTCTAAAAAAAAATAAAGTCTATAAATTTTTAAAACAGTAATAAAAACATCATATTGAATGACAAAAAATATTGTGGATCTCAAAGAGCTCTTGCTTAGGTAAGTTATATCTATCAATATTTATCATATTAGAAATTTAAATTTTAAAAATATTTATTTAAAAATAACCATAATAAATCTATTACAGGTTAACATAAATAACACTTTTGTAAAAAAAGTTGTGTTTTCCAAAACAATAAAAAAATAGCAAAAGGAGTTGCAACGTTTTACATTTTTGTGAATCTCTTTAATATCTGACTTAACGGAAGACAGCTTAATGCATATATCTGTTTCTGCATTCAAATTGTTGCAATATATTGTTTTGGTTGAATTATGTGAAGAAAATCTAACCTCACATACATATGCAGTTGGAAAAATGGGTAATATTTTAATAGGCTTTTCATATAATTGTGGATATTCTTTGATACAACAACCCAAACTTGACAAATGGTAGTTTCTTAAAGGTTTGCTGCAATGTAAAATCTGAAACTTTATTATAAATGTTTTTTTCTTATTCTGTTACATTAAAATTCACTGGGCTCTCTTGAGTTCTGAATGTTATCTTTTTACCAATGCATGCTTTTGCAAATTTAAAAAATACTGTTTCATTTTGTTATGCAGATTTTCCAAATGTTGGCACAGTTTATTACACAATATAAAAAAACTCATTAAAATCACCTCTGATCTCATCAGAAATATATTAAGAATTAAGCTCATAGCGGTAGATAATATTTTCTAAAATTCTAATATTCATTTGAATGTTTGGACTTTGTCGTTGATGACAAATACTGTCAGTTGCTTACCTTGGAGTAAAGTTGTATTCTTCATTTTAGAGAAAACGTCTGTCAAATACCAAATTCTTAATAACCCTAGTTTGTCTGTCAGTCATTGCTTCAGGTAAAATGGTATTTCATGAAAAAAGCGGCTGCTTCAGTTCCCAGTACAAACAATGGCACAAATGTTTTCCTCGACACAAGCATCAAGCAGCCTAAGTGCTGTATACACACTTCTCATTTCATCCCACAGTATATTAACAAGACGTTGACTCAAGGGTTGACATATAACAAAACTAATAATTTTTACTTCAAGGACATGTGTGAGCTAGAACTGGCATTTTTGAAATATGAGTACATAGCATGAAGAATGAAATGACTAGTAGCACAGTTTGCTCTGTGCTAAGGCACCAGCAGTTTTACCCTTTTTTTCATAACCTCATTGCAAATGTCACCACAGTGTAAAGGACAAATAATGTTTTTGTATTCTTAGGAAAGTAGTTTTAATCTTGTAGACCCTCTGAAAGGGTCCCTAGGAAATGCTGGAGTCTATGAACCACACTTTGAGAACCCCTGAACCACATTATGTTAGTAATGATAGTATGAATGTAATTGCTACCATTATGTGCTTGAGTCAGATGTCCCTGTAATTCCTTAAGCTGTACTACTTCTCATTTCTTATTAACCAGTTTGTTTGACAAATATTGTTTGTGTGTTGGGTACTCAGGGAACCCCAGAAATGATTGCTGCCCGTAAAGATGATAGAAGGGGTTAGAGAAGACAAAAATGTAAAGCAGACATCAGAAACGTGATCAGTCCGAAAATTTTAAGGTGTTATGGAGTAGCTTAAACTAAAAAACTTTCAAGCAAAATAGATATGATAAGACATCATTTCCATTTTAGTCTTAGTGAGTTTGAGGTTTAAAGGGGCAACACGGTGCATGAACTTTCAGCAAGAAGAAATAAATGCTTTTAACAAGAAGTGAGAAATTAAATGAAGCCCAGTATAGTTTAAGAAATAGATTGTTGTTTTTATTGTTAGCTATTTTAATTGAATGAAAATTTGATTGAGAAAAATTATAAAGTAGGGTTTCTTAGCCCCAGGAACTGAGAACAGATAATAAAGGTGTATGGTTAAGTGGGAAACTGACGATCTACCTTTCGGTAACAGAATTTGAGTGTTTGATTAGTTTTACATGTGTTTATAAGTGTATAGGCACGATTGATAACATTCATGTCACCCAAAATAAGCCCAATCTGAATTAAAGAATCCATGTATAGAAAGTGTCAAGGAAAATCGTAAGTGAACAAACTTCAACTTGGTGAATGACTGCTTTTTTCTTGGTCAACTCAAAATATTTGAAATGAAAAGAGAAAGTAGGTGTCAGAATATCTGAAAAGTTTTTTCATGACTTTCTGGAAAGACAATAGAGGACAAAAGTATGATAAGAGCTGTGATGAGATGTAGCACAGGCTCTGGCACCTGTAGCAAAGGAAAATCATGGTCATGCTCTGAGAATGTGAGCACTGGGAGACCAGAGGGGCTGTGCCTTCAGAGCCAGTGTGGGGACCTGCCTCTGTGGGGGTCTCATTCTAGAGCTCAGATAAGAGTGGTGGGCTAAAGCAATGAACTCTCAAGATCCTTTCAACATCTCCTGAGGTGGGCCACGGGACTGGTTTGTGGTAAAATATGCCTAATATGAAATTTACCATTCAGTCCTTTGTAAGTGTTCAATTCAATGGCATTAAGTACAATCACAGTGTTGTGCAACCTTCACCACTATTTCCAGCACATTTTCATCATTCCACACGGAAACTTTACGCCCATTAAAAACTAACTCCCTATTTGTCTCTTTCCCTAACCTCTAGTAACCTCTATTCTACTTTCTGTTTCTATGAGTTTGACTTGGGCCCAAGTTGATCTTCCCACTTCATCCTCTGGAGTAGCTGGGTGCACCGGCGTGCCACCGCAACCGGCTGATCTGTGTACTTTTCATAGAGATAGAGTTTCACCATGTTGCCCAGGCTGCTCTCAAACTCCTGGGCTCAATCTACCAGCCTCGGCCTCCTAAAGTGCTGAGATTACAGGCGTGAGCCACCACGCCCAGCCCAATGCCATCTTCTTAAAGCGAGCTTCCTTGACCTCTGTATCCCACTTTCTAAAACATTTCCCTGCTTTATTTTTCTTCATTGCATCTAACACTAGCTTGTTATGTCATATGTCATGTCATGCACTGTCATGTGCCACATAAACACATTCCAGCCAACAATGGACCACATACACCATAGTGGTCCCATAAGATTTAATGGAGCTGAAAAATTTCTATCTCCTAGTGATGTTGTAGCCGTCTTGATATCATAGTGCGACACATTACTCATATGTTTATGATGACACCAGTGTAAACCTACTGCACTGCCAATCACATTAAAGTAGAGCAAATACAATTATGTACAGTACATATTTTATATTTACGTAAATGACTATGTTAGTGCTGTATGTATTTGCTATACTATACTTTTTACCATTATCTTAGAGCATATTTCTTGTACTTATTTAAAAAAAAAAGTCAACTGTGAAACAGCCTTAGGCCAGTCCTTCAGGTAGTGAGGAGGTATTCCAGAAGAAGGCATTGTTATCATAGGCGATAACAGATCCATGCGGATTATTGCCCCTGAAGACCTTCCAGTGGGACAAGATGTGGAGGTGGAAGACAGTGACATTGATGATCCCAACTCTGAGTAGGCCTAGGGTAATGTGTGTGTTTGTGTCTTAGATTTTAACAAAAAAGTATAAAAGGTTAAAAATATACATATATTTTAATAGAAAAAAAGCTTTATAGAATAAATATAAAGAATATTTTTGTAAAGCTGTATAATGTATGTTTTAAGCTAAGACTTATTATGAAAGAGTCAAAACATTTTTAAAGATCTGTCTATAAAGCAAAAGAGGTACAGTAAGCTAAGGTTAATTTATTATTGAAGAATTTTCTTTTTTTTGAGACAGAGTTTCACTCTTGTTGCCCAGGCTGGAGTACAGTGGCACTATTTCGGCTCACCACAACCTCTACCTCAAAGGTTCAAGTGATTCTGCTTCAGCCTCCTGAGTAACTGGGATTACAGGTATGTGCCACCACACCTGGCTAATTTTTGTATTTTTAGTAGAGATGGGGTTTCACCATTTTTGACAGGCTGATCTTGAACTCCTGACCCCGGGTGATCCGCAGCCTCCCAAAGTGCTGGGTTACAGGCATAAGCCACTGTGCCCAGCCTGAAGAAATAATTTTTTAAATAACTTGAGTGTAGCCTAAGTGTACAGTATTTATAAAGTCTACTGTAGTGTACAGTCATGTCCTAGGCCTTCAGATTCACTCACCACTCACTCACTGACTCACCCAGAGCAACTTCCAGTCCTGTAAGTTCCATTTGTGGTAAGTGTCCTATACAGGAGAATTATTTTAAAAATCTTTTATACCATATTTTTACTTCCTTGTCTATGTTTAGATATACTTAGATACATAAATACCATTGTGTTACAATTGCCAACAGTATTCAGTATAATAATATGCTGTACGGGTTTGGAGCCTAGCTGCAATGGGCTATTCCATCTAGCCTAGGCATGTGGTAGGCTAGAGTTTCTAGGTTAGTGCAAATATACCCTAGGATATTCACACAATGACAAAATCATCTAAGGACACATCTGAGAAGGTATTCCTGTCATTAAACAATGCATGACTGTATTTATTTGTTTATTTCCACTCTCCTCCATTAAAATTTTAACTTCATTAGGGCAGGGACCAATCTCTGTCTCATCTTTAATGCCTCAGAGAGTGCCTAACAGATAGTAGTCATTCAACAAATATTTGGTGAATAAACAAATGAATGAAAAATTGATTTGAAATTTTAAAAAATTAATGAGTTTTCAAAAATTTTGATTAAAATCCTGTGTATTAATTTCCTAGGGCTTCTGTAACAAAGTACCACAAATTGGTTGGTTTAAAACAAGAGAAATTTATTATCTCACAGTTATGGTGGTCAGAAGTCCAAAATCAAGGTGTCAACAAGGTTGATTCTTGCCAGTGCCTCTGAAGAAGAGTCTGTTCCATGCTTCCCTCCCTGCTGCTGGTGATGGCAGACAATACTTGTCATCCCTTGGCTTGTAAATGCATCAGTCCAGCCTCTGGTATCATCTTCACATGGCATCCACCCTGTGTCTGTGCCTTCACATTGCTGTCTTCTCATAAGGACACCTGTCACAGTGTGTTAGGGAATTATGCTGTTGTCTTCCTATAAGGATATAAGACATTGTTGTCTTCTTATAAGGATATCTGCATAGTGCATCCTAATCCTGTGACCTTATCTTAATTTAACTAAGTAATGACCCTATTTCCAAATAAGCTCACATTCTAAGGAACTGGAGGTTAGGATCTCAACATATATATTTTTTGGCAGGGTGATGAGGCAACCATAATTCAACCCATTGATGCAAGACAGGTGAACCTCAAAATTGGGGCTTAGACTGGGAGGGCTTTTGGCTTCACCCAGGAAAGAATACAAGGGTAAGCCAGTGGTGTTAAATAGCAACTTTTATTGAAGTGGCAGTGTACAGAAGCAGCAGAGGTACTACTCTTTGCAGAGCAGGGCTACCCCATAGACAGCGTGCTCAGAGAAGCAGCTCAGAGGCAGTTTTGCAGTCACATTTATACCCACTTTTAATTACATGCAAATTAAGGAGTGTTTTTTGCAGAAATTTCTAGGAAAAGAATAATACCAGTTCATCAGGTCATTGCCATGGAAAGGGACAGTAACTTCCGAGTGTTGGTACGGCAATGGTAAACTAACATGGCACACTGGTGGGCATGTCTCATGGAAAGCTGCTTCACCACAGCCGTTTTTTAGTTAGTCTTCAATTTGGTCTTGTATCTGAGCCCCATCTCCAGAGTTGAGTCCTGCCTCCTACATCATCATTAAAATACACGATAACCAATTGCCTTAAGATCATTTTTTTTTTTGAGACAGAGTTTCCCTCTTTGTTGCCCAGGCTGGAGTGCAGTGGCGCGATCTCTGTTGACTGCAACCTCCACCTCCCAGGTTCAAGTGATTCTCCTGTCTCTCTCTCCTGTCCCGAGTAGCAGGAATTACAGGCGCCCACCACCACACCCAGCTAATTTTTGTATTTTTAGTAGAGACGGGATTTCACCATTTAGCCAGAGTGGTCTGAAACTCCTGACCTCAGGTGATCTACCTGCCCTGGCCTCCCAAAGTGCTGGGATTTCAGGTGTGAGCCACCACGCCTGGCCGCCTTAAGATCTTAAATATTTCATTATTTAAACAACTTTTAAGCAGATATTTGACCCTAATACAGAGAGGGCACTGGAAAATGTAAATAATATAGGTGCTTTATTTTATATAAAAATTATAGTTAAGTTCAGAGATATTTGTTAGTGTAAAAAAAATTGCTTAATAATTGATTTTTAGCTTCACTGTAAAAAAATTTTGCTATTTTGAGTAAGATTTATTCTGTTCAATATTTTATGTTGTTATTGTATGGGGTGTGAGGGAAGGAGCCCTGTGTTCTTTGCATTCTTCTTCAGAAATAGCAGGGAAGCAGCTGGGCACAGCAGCTCATGCCTGTAATCCCAGCACTTTGGGAGGCCGAGGCATGTGGATCATGAGGTCAGGAGTTCAAGACCAGACTGACCAACATGGTGAAACCCTGTCTCTACTAAAAAGTACAAAAAAAATAGCTGGGCATGGTCTCTCGTGCCTGTAATCCCAGCTACTTGGGAGGCTGAGGTAGGAGAGTTGCTTGAATCGGGACCCGGGAGGCAGAGGTCGCAGTAAGCAGAGATCACACCACTGCACTCCAGCCTGGGCTACAGAGTGAGACTCTATCTCAAAAAAAAAAAAAAAAAAAAAAAAAAAAAATAGCAGGGAAGCTGAAGGGTGTTTTTAAAAACAGAAAGTGAACTTCGGATAGGTATTCACTTCAATATTTATAACTAGCTACTAAAATTTGTGATTCCATATCGCTAGTCCTCCCACATCCCCTAATTGAACAGATGAATTTTCTACTGTGCCTTAAAAAAAACTAAATTGATTAGTTGTTGTTGTTGTTATAGTGTTGTTTAACCTCAAGTGTAGAAATGAACTTAGAAATACTGGCCCTTTGTGAAACATCTCCTGCTCCAATTCAGATACACAGAATTAACATGATTATATTAGTGTCCTAAGGCTGCTGTAACAAATGACCATCAACTGGGTAGATTAAAACAACAGAAATTGTATCCTCTCACAGTTCTGGAAGTCAGAAGTTTAAAACAGAGGTGTTGGCAAGGCCAGGCTCCCTCTGAATGCTCTGGAAGATAATCTGATCACACCTCTGTCTTAGCTTCTGGTGGTTGCTGGCAGTCCTTGGTGTTCCTTGGCTTGTATAATTACCACTTGAGTCTCCATCTCTGTTTTGTGTGTGTGTGTGTTTTTTTGTTTTTGTTGTTTTTTTTTTTTGAGACAGAGTCTTGCTCTGTCGCCCAGGCTGGAGTGCAGTGGCGTGATCTTGGCTCATTGCAACCTCTATCTCCTGGGTTCAAGCGATTCTCCTGCCTCAGCCTCCTGAGTAACTGGGACTACAGGCACGTACCACCATGCCCAGCTGATTTTTTTATTTTAGTAAAGATGGGGTTTCACTATGGCCAGGATGGTCTCAATCTCCTGACCTCATAATCCGCCCACCTCAGCCTCCCAAAGTGCTGGGATTATAGGTGTGAGCCACCGTGCCCAGCCTCCATTTCTGTTTTTACATGACTTTCTTCCCTGCAGGTATGGGTGCCTCCAAATCTCCCTCCTCTTATAAGGACACCATTATTGGATATAGGGCCCACCCTTATCCTGTATGACCTTATCTTAACATGACTGCATCTACAAAGACCCTATTTCCAAATAAGGTCGTACCAGGAATTAGGACTTCTTCATGTCTTTTGTGGGACATAACTATACACAATATGATTATTTTAATTTTTTGAATGAAAAGCATAATGCATATACATAGCTTTTAGAGTGTAACAGTTGATGATGTCATAATAAACCTAGCAGCATCATGTCCCATCCCTATGCACTATAAATTTTTGCTCTGCTATAGCAAGAATAGTTACTGCTTTTAGTTGTTTCTTACAAGGGCTTAGTTTCATATTATTAAACCACGTCAGCCAGGCACGGTGGCTCACACCTGTAATCCCAGCACTTTGGGAGACTGAGGTGGGCAGATCACCTGAGGTCAGGAGTTCAAGACCAGATTGGCCAACATGGTGAAACCCTGTCTCTACTACGAATACAAAACATTAGCTGGGCGTGGTGGCAGGCGCTCGTAATCCCAGCTACTCCGGAGGCTGAGGCAGGAGAATCCCTTGAATCTGGGAGGGAGAGGTTGCAGTGAACTAAGACTATGCCATTCACTCCAGCCTTGACAAAAAGAGCAAAACTTCATCTTAAAAAATAATAATAAAAATAAGTAAATTTAAAAATCACATCTCTTGATTTCTGAAATCCTTGCTCATGTAGGAAAAGAAAAAAAATTTAAAAATTCAAAATTAAAATTAAAAAATAAAAATTAAAAAATCACATCTCAATTTTTGATGTTGTCTATTAATATTCTACTGTATAAGATGAAAATTTGGCTGTCTAATCCCACCCAAGGAAACACACACTTTTCATTCCCTTCCACCTCTCAATATATTTAGCTGTAACACCATATTTTTGCTAAATCAATATTCAGCAATTATATTGTTGTGAATATGTAACTATTATTTATAAAATAGGTATATAATGTATGATGATTAAATTTATTTTACAACTTGTTTTTCTCAGTGTTATTAGTTCAAGTCTATTGGCTTAATTTTCTATGTCATCATAATAAATGTATTCCCAAACTCTCTGCCAGAGCTTCTCTCACTGTGTTTAGCTACCGCAGGTAGCCTGTTAGTTCCATTTTCTTCCCAGAGCTTCCATCTTCCTGCTCACATGCGCCCTTGTTGCTGTCTCGGTCCTCTCTAGTGCTGTGACTCAGGGACTATCACTGGGGGCTCCCTTCTCCTCTCCCCTGTGTTGAGGCTCCTGTTTGCTATTTCCCTTTCCTGGTATCCTCCCTCCTCTTTCTAGAGTACATTACCTAATAGCTTCCTGAGAAAAGATGCAGTGGGGACTACATACTTGAGTTCTTCAGTGTCTGAAAATTATCTTTATTCTGCTTTCACATTAAATTGATATTACGGCCAGGTCTACAGATTCCTAGATGGAAAACCATGTTTTCAGAACGTTGAGGGTTTTCGTTACCTTTTAGCTCCAAATTTTCTGTTGAGATGGCCTTTGCTATGCTGATTCATGGTCCTTTGTATGTGGCCTGTTTTTATATTTATACCCTGGAAGACATTAAAGTTCTTAATTTTGTCCCCATTATTCTAAAATTTCACAATGCTCTGCCTTGGTGTAGACCTTTTCTCTGTCCATTATTCTAAGCACAGACTTGGCAGTCTCCATCTGGAAATGTGCCCTCCGGTTCTACTAAATTTTCTTAAATTATTTTCTCCCTACAATTTTCTCAATTCTCTCTTTCGGAAATCGTTATTATTTGGATGTTAAACCCCCTGGACTGGGACTTTAATTTTAATATATTTTCTCACATTATCTATATCTTTAATTTTTTGTCTTACTTTTGGGAAAATATATTTATCATTTAACCTATTCATTAAATATTTAAATTTTTGCTATCATGGTTTTAATTTAAAAGAACTATTTTGTTTCATATCATTCTGCCCTTATACTTTATAACTTCTCTCTCTAAGCATACTGTTGGTTTTCTTTGAAATGGTTTCTCTATTGTTTCTGTTTCCCCTTGTTTTATTTTTTTCCTGTTCAATTCTATCATGTCTCACGCTATAGGATTTTTCCAAATTCTGATAATGCTTGATTATTCTTTCATATTTAAGAATGAGATGCTGTTATGCAGTTTATAAGCTCCCTGTGCATGGGTGGGGTTTAGCTTAGAATTATGTGCGGACCTACTTATTTGGTCAGAGAACTCCCAACTGACAGCACGAGCAAAACTTTTGCCTTGGGAAGGTTCATTTTTTTTTTTTGAAAGAGGAATCTTCCAGCCTCTTGCCTGGAGGATATAAACTTGGCTGTCACCAAGTATGCAGACTCTCACTTAGGCCACCTCTTTGCATATGGTACTCTTACCTCACCCTCAGCTCTGCCTGGTGAAACCAAGACCAGAGCCTGTTTGGATCAGTCCATCCAATCTTCTGCAGAGGTGAAGAAGAGCAAGTTACCTGTCTACACAGCCTTGTGGAGGAGATCTAAGGTTCTGACCACTTGTTATAAAGAACTTCAATTGATCTTTTCTTTTTCAGCCCATGTGCATCCTTGCCTCGTAAGATGGGTGGGGTCTCCAATTTCTGAGATGTTCCTGGGTCTCTGCAGCAGGTATCAGCTAGATGTAGCCCTCTCCACTTGTAAGCTCAGGGTTTAGCTTTCTGTTTTGCTAGGATATATATAATTTACTCATCACCTTCAGTTTGCAAAACATGAACTTCTTATCAGTTTTCATTTCTCCACCTCTTCTCTTTGTCCTGAACTAATGCTTTATTTTCTTCTTTCAGTGTCATTTAGGAGAGTTTGAGGAGGAAACAGATCAATAGAAGTATAAAATCTGATGTGTTTAGCTAGAAATCTTCTGACTGATTATTCATTAGTGTACTACCATGGAAGTGCTTGTTGATTAGTAGCGTTGGACTACTAAATAGTATAGGGAACTAACCCTCAAGTGAAACTTTTCTTCAATTACCCTTTTATTTTATTGTGTGTTTTTCATCACATTATAGACATTTTATTTTTACTCACAGTTTATAAATTTAATGAATAACTTTTTTTTTTGAGACAGGGGCTCACTCTGTTGCCCAAGCTGGAGTTCAGTGGCACAATCACAGCTCACTGCAGCCTCGATTTTCAGGACTTAAGTGATGCTCCCACCTCAGCCTCCCACGCAGCTGGAACTCCAGGCACGTGCCACCACACCTGGCTACTCTTTGTATTTTCTTTGTAGTGACAGGATTTCACCATGTTGCCCAGGCTATGAATAAGTTTTGTTATAAAATAATATGGTTTGTCTTAGAAAATTTGGCAAATATAATTGATTAGGATGACATTTTAAAAGAAAAGAAAAAACCAAAATCCCATCACTTCTAACATTTTGGCCTATAACCTTGGAGACTACTTTTGTGGTTATGTAGAGCTTAGATTATTTCATCAGGTAAGTAAGTTGAATTAGTCATTTAAAATCTTCCCACAATAAAAAGTGCAGGTCCAGATAGTTTTACTAGTGAACCCTATCACACATCTGTGGAAGAAATAATCCCACTTTTGTACACCAACACTTTCAGAAAATAGAACTGTAAGGAAACCTTTCCAGCTCATTTTATGAGGCAAATATTGCCCTGACACCAAAGTCAGATAAAAACAGTACAAAACAAAACTACAAATCAGAAGGAGGAGGAGAAAAGCAGACTTTTATTTGCAATGTTTTAACCTACTAGGCAATGCTTGAAGGACTGGTCTTTGCTTTGCCTAACTCAAATCTCAAGCAGGGAGAAGCAGTGGCTGCTGCTTGGGAAAGTTACTGGGAGACTGGCCCATAGACACCTGGGGTAAGACACTGTGGGTGGAGACATATAATAGACCACCAAAGGCCTCAAGGAGAGATTCATTTAGAAAATAAGACATTAAAAAGCAGCTGTGTACACAGAGAAATTTAAAAAGCCACACAATGGCCCAGGCAAGACGCATGCTCATAAAAGAACTCATAAGGTCTTAAGCTTTCTCCTTAAGCTGATCCTAAGACTTAGAACCATGGACCACCTCATTAGTGAAAAACTTCCCTGACACAGGGACCATCTGCAAAGACTGGAAGAGGTGTCTGTTTTCTCAACTGCCCAATTTTCAACAAAAACAAAACCCCTACAATGCAAATTTCAAAAACCAAGAAAAACATGTCCCTTTCAAAGACAAAAATGAAGTAGCAGATACCTTTCCTGAAAAATTACAGACATTAGTCTTACTAGACAAATACTTTAAAATAAGTGTCTTAAACATGCTGAAAGAGCTAAGGGAAAATGTGAACAGAGAACTAAGGGGAATCAGGAAAATAATATGTAAACAAAATTAATCAACAGCAAAGAGATAGAAATTATAAAATTGAACCAAACTCTGAAGTTGAAAAATACAATAACTTAAGTTGAAAAATATACTAGAGGGGTTCTGCAGCGGATTTGAACAGGCAGAAGAAAGAATCAGTGAACTTGACTATAGGACATGTGAAAGTATAAATTCCGAGAAACAGAAATAAAAAGGAATAAAGAAAAGTGAACAGAGTTAAGGAACATATGTGACACCATCAAGCAGACAAATACATGCATTATGGGATTTACAGAAAGAGAAAAGGGAAAGAAGCAGAGAGATTATTAGAAGAAATAATGACAGAACACTCCCCAAATTTATGGAAATCATGTTTAGAAATCTAAGATCAGCCAAATCTAAGTATGACAAACCCAAAGAGACCCAGACAAGACATGATGACACTGTTGAAAGAAAAAGACAAAGAGATAATTTTGAGAGCAATGAGAGAAAAGAAATTATATATATATATATATATATATATATATATATATATGAATATGAGATCCTCAGTGAGATTATTACTCAATTTCTCAGCAGAAACCTTGGAGCCAGAAGGCATCTAAGGCATCTGGTTCCCTATAATCTGTTGAGAAAAATATTTGCAACTGATTTACAGATAGTTCTGCATTTTATGGTGCAGACAGTAGACAGCTACAACACAATGTACCCTCTTCTGGGGCGGTTCTAGAGGTGGTAAAGAGAAATATTCCCAGTCTGCAGAACTTGGAGCAGTGTACCTGGTTGTCCATTTTGTTTGCAAAGAGGAATAGTTACACGCAGAGGTCTATACTGATTCATAAGCAGTACCTGACTGCTGGGATGGATGGTTTGGACCTTGGAAGGAATATGATTAGAAAACTGGTGACAAAAAGGTCTAGGGAAGGAAAACATGTTGGAAAGATTAAATGGGCACATAATGTGAAGATATTTGCATCTCATGTGAATACTTTCTAAATATTCAAGTTGGCTTTGATATTTCAAGCATGTAAAAATCTCCTTTATAAGAAATGTGCAGTTTTTGTTACTTTTAAGTACTTTTCTTTTGTTGCTGAAAGTAATAGCATTTCTTTATTTAAGTTTAACCTTTGTTCCCTGTGATCATTAATTTTATGTATCAACTTGGCTCAACTATGATGTTCAGTCATTTGGTCAAATACTAGTCTAGATGTTGCTATAAAGATATTTGTGGATGTGACTGCCATTTATAAGCCATTGGTTTTAAGCAGATTACCCTCCATAGAGTGGGTGGGACCTCATCCGAAGAGTTGAAAGCATTAAGAGCAAAGACTCAGGTTTCCTGAGGATGACTCAGTTCTGCCTCAAGACTCCAGTGTAGAAACCCTGCGTGAGTTTTCAGCCTGTGGGTCTGCTGTGCAGATTTCAGACTCAAGACTGCAATTTCAACTCTTACTTGAATTTCCAGCCTGCTGGCATGCCCTACAGATTTCAGACTTGCCAGCCTTCACAAAAACGTAAGCCAATTCCTTAAAATAACTCTCTCCCCGCTTCTCTCTGTATGTATGTACATCCTATGGGTTGTGTTTCTCTGAAGAACCTGATTCATACGCTCCTCAACACAGTAAAGAACACAGTAAACAGCTGAAAAACTCTGGTCTTGAGATACTGTGTGGTATTATGGAAAATGCATGGTTCTGAAATCATAGAGCAGAGTTCACTGGAGCAAATGACTTTTGGTCTTGTAACCTGATTCCTCATCTGTAGAATCAGGATAAAATTACCTGACTTACATGGCTATTGTGTTGGGTAAAGTTAAACATTGTATGTAGAGTGCCAGTCATGGTTCTTGGTTCACAGGTGCACAGTAGTAATCAACAATGTTGAAGGGGGATACATTGTTCAGTCATCTACTTAGTGCTCTCAGTGTCATTAAATGATTTAATCAACCTGGGTCTCCTGGATGTTATTAAACATAATATAGTTATTTCATTTGGCACACAGTAACATCACACCAGTATCACCTCCTGGGTGCTTAGATTTACAGAAGAATTCAAACATAATTTGAGGTTAGTTCTTGCCACTTATCTGTGTAAAGTCTCGGGCGAATTTGTTTCCATGAGTCTACTCTCAATTCAGATATTAACAATTACCTTGTGAGGCTTTCGTGAGAAGTAAATGTGATAACATAAGAAAACGTGCTCAATATAATCCCAAGCATATAGTAGATGCTCCATACATCTACTAGATGTTGTGGGAGTAATGAAGATTTCAAAGATGAGTTGGATCAGTTGTTGTACTAGGAGAGCTTACATCACCTAATGAAGACAAAATCCACAAGACCACGTTGGGAGTTACAGTTCTTTTAATAGTAGAAAGCAGACAGGTAGAAAAATATCCACGTAGGAGGTATAAAGTTTTAAAGAAAAGAAACAGATGTCATGGGAAGATGATAAAAGGTCTATATTTTGCTTATTTACCGAATTATGTGCATTTGGTATGTGATCTCATCATCAGTGGAAGCTATGCAGTGCTTTTAAAGGCCTGCCACCTTGCCAGTGGCTAGTCATCTCAAATAAGTAGAAGGGTGGGTGCCCTAAGAACTGAGCCAAAGCAACAATTTTGCCAGCAGGGGAGAGCTTTTTCAGGCTGAAGTACCAAAGGCCAGAATGAATTAGAAACAATCAGTTGATGGTGAAAGCCTTGACAGTTTAGTGAGAAATGCGACAATAGAACACTCAAATTACCTATCTAGCTAGGTTCTAGCTTTGGAAAAATCAAAAACCAACAAACAACGATTTTGGTACAGAGGCATGCAGTCTACTTTTTTCCTTTGTCTTCTCAATACCATCCTTTCTCATTCTTTTCACCCATACTCTCACTTCTCTCAGTCTTGGTTTTCTCCTTTTGTCTCCAGGCCCCCTCCTCACTTCGGAATTCTTGGCTCCCCTCTCCGTCCCTCGGGCTCGGGATGGCCCTGGGGCCGCACCTGCCAGGGTAGCGCTCCAGCCCTGCCCCACCGAGGGACTGGCAGTGACGTAGCGGGGAGCATGGTGCCCGCGCGGCCCGCTGACGTCACTGCCGCAGCGGTCCCTAGCGAAGCCCATGACGGAATTCAGGGAGGGAAAAGCCGGCGGTGACCCCGCGGTGGGCTGAGAACGGCGAGTGTGCCGCGTGCTATGGGTTTCTGGGGTCGGTAGGCCAGAACGAGGCCTCTTGCGCGGGATGAGCCCACCCCATACCCTCAGCGCGCTGGAACGCAAGAGTTTAGCGCTCAAGGGGATGCCCCGAAACGATGGGGCCTCGTGCGCACGCGCCTTGGGTTGCAAGGGGCTAGGGGAGGGAGTTACGGCGGGGACTGAGGGGAGCTGCCGATGAGGTAGATGGAGGAAAACGTTTGTCGGGTGGGGACCCGGACAGAGTTCCAGGGTGCGGAACACAACTAAGGCTACTGCTGCCCTCGGCCGCTGGCCCATCTCCCTGGGCGCTGTGGCGGCGCGGGGCGCTGGGCCTGCGGCGCGGCGTCGTGACGTCACAGTGGCGGACGCCCTGGTTGGCGCAGGGTCCGCGGCTGCAAAGTGTGAATTACGCCGGGCTCGCGCCGGCGGCGGAGTGAAGTCAGGCTCAGGGGGAGGGGAGGGGCAGGACTCCGGCGGCGGCGGCGGCGGCGGCCCGAGCTGGACGCGGCTCCTGAGTCCCGCGCGCCCAGGGTCTGGCCGCTGGCTCCAGCCGTCTTGCACCGCTTTGCTCCGTCCGTGCTCCGCTCGAACTCTGCAGTCCCCGTACCTGCTCCTCTCGGCCGAGGAGCCCCGGGGCAGCGGGGTTCCCTTTCCGACTTTGCCTGTGCTGGCCCCGCTTGCACCCCGTCCCCCCTTGCCTGGAGCGAGGCGCACGCTGGTCTTGGTAACTGGCGCCGCGGCTGCCGCAGAGCCTTTCCACCGGCGGCCCGAGCGGAGGGCTGGGGTTGGGGAGGCGTGAACGCGGCTTCCCGGCCCGGGGTCGGCTCCCGCCCGCCCTGCCCCCGCCTCGGCCCGGAGCCCCCGAGCCGCGGCCCCCTCCCAGCGCAGGGGCCGGCGGCCGCGGCAGGGCGGGCGCCGCGCGGAGGCAGGGCGGGTGTATTCAATGGAAGTATGTTACCAGCTGCCGGTACTGCCCCTGGACAGGCCGGTCCCCCAGCACGTCCTCAGCCGCCGAGGAGCCATCAGCTTCAGCTCCAGCTCTGCGCTCTTCGGCTGCCCCAATCCCCGGCAGCTCTCTCAGGTAATCGCCGCCGCCGGGCCCACACTTGGGGGCTTCTCTCTTTTGTTTCCCTTTGCCCACCCGGCTTCACCTCCGCGACATCCCTCAGCCCGCGCATTGTCCATTGTCTGGGGATTTCTAGCCTGGCCTTTCGATTGGAGAGGCTTTTCTTTGAATCCTCCTGGCTGTCCCCCCTCAATTCTCCAGCAGCTCCAGAACCCCCACCCTGGTGGGCTCCGAGATCCTCTCATCAGACCCTCCCCAGGCTCGTCACCCTCCGTGCCCTGCAGTTTAAGCCCCAGGAATGACTGCCCTCCTCTTTTTAGGTCTGGAAGTTGAGTCTTTCTTCCTTAGTTGTGGCCCCCGAGCACACCTGTGCTCCCCCGCCTTGCAACATACCTGCCCCCCTCCCATACGCACACCTGTACCTGGTTCGTGTCTGTCCTCCTCCGGCTCCCGCGCGCCCCGCGGCGCTCGCCTGGTCCTGCAGGTCCCTCTGAACAATAGGCCTAGATGCCCCGTGGCTGTCGTCTCCCCGACTCCTTCGTTTTTGTGGTTGTGCTATAAAGGGTATCAGAGGAACAAGTCTGCAAAGTTCATAGCCAAGAATCAGTTTTGTTTTTAATTTGATAAGGAGATTTTTAGGAGAGAAACTGCTGATGTGCACTCACTCACGGGAAGACTTTGTTTTGAGTGGTCCAATACCAGTTGCTCCCGAGCATTTTCTTCCTGCGGTGATGCCGTTGCCACAATTCCTTAGTTTTGGGTAATTTTGATTGCCAGACTTAAAACAGAGAGGTAAAAAGAATTTTGTTTTGTTTACATCTGAACTCAGTGCCCTCACTTTCTGCTGCCGCCAGAAGTTATGGCTAATGATCACTTTTAAAATCAAATATGTTTTTCCTATTGGTTAATATTATCTTTTATGGGAGTATATTTTCTCTCTCCCTTTATATTGTATCTTGAGCAAAGTGTGTGTGTGTGTGTGTGTGTGTGTGTGTGTGTGTGAGAGAGAGAGAGATTGCAGGTAGTGTGGACAGCACCTAGTAGAGATTTTGCTTGTAGTAAGTGTCTAGTAAATATTAGTCATTTACTTCTTTGCCTGAAGTGTTCTTAGAAGGAGCAAGAGCCTATATTTGGATTTCTCTCTGAATCCTTTTTTTTAAAACTAAGACTTATTTCACAGCATAAGGTAATGAAGTCAGAGCAGACTTGCAAAAATTACTGTTGTGTCATTTAGAATAATATTACATTATTTATTTTGAAGGTTAGACCTGTGATCTGCCTTTTTAGTATCACTTAAAGCATTTTTAGATTGTAAAATTAATGTTGAGGAGATATTAATGCACTGATGAAGAAGGTTTTTAATAGTAGTTAAAGGTTTTTAATGATAGTAACTTTTTTCAATTCTAAATGACTTTACTTCCTCAGATCAGCAGGCACATGACTAATAACTCATTTCCAGTTATGTCTGAATAATAAAGGCAATCACTGATTATTTATGAAATTATAAAATGTTAATAAAGTTCTTGTGCTCTCTGATGAGAAAATGAATGAGAAGGAAGATTCCAAGGGCCTAAAATGAGGCTGATGCAAGGGGTTTTACCTGATGTCTTAATTAATCCACAGAGACCAATTTTAAGCTTCACTTCTTGATTCATTTTCTAGCCTTAAGTTTAAATGGGTAATGGAATTTTAAAAACACGATTGTGGCAGATGAAGCAAATACTGTAGAGTTACACCAAATTTTCCTAACCTTTACAACTTTTAAAAATTTTTCTGAACCCCAAAGTGAAGCATATAGGAACTTCTTAAACTTTGGACAGAAATTTTCCTCAATTAACACTTTTTCTACTAACGTTGTGGTAAAGGTGAACTTAGTGGATGCTGAGATGGATATATTTGTCATTATCAAGACTTTGCATATTATTTAATAATAAAGCATATGTTGATACTGATTTCTTTAGGCCTAAATGGGAATTTGTAATAGAAAAAAAGGAGACAGAAAACCTTGGAATCCTGCTCGGAGCTTGTAAAATAAGTATTTGGTTTAATCAAATGCTTTCTTTACCCTTAAATTTTTAATTCCTAAGCCTGAAGGTACAGAAGTTATAAAAAGTTTAACTGGTTTTGTAATTTTAAGAGACGTAGGGAAAAAAAAACTTTTTCTTTTAAAGACGTTAAGTAGAATAGTTACAGTTTTTGTACTTTAAGATATGCTTAAAACTGGCAATCTTTGCATTTCCTTATTGTCACCATAGTATTGGAGCCCAGCTGATAGTAGGTACTTAATAAATATTCGTTGAATGAAAGAATAGGTAATGAAATTGTCTCTGACTGAGCATCAGTTTTAAATATGAAAACAATATGGGAGCATCAAAGTACAGCACAAATTCATGTATCCAAAACTGGGTTTGGAACTTGTAGCTGCAGACCATAACAGTTCCAGGAATAAACAGAAAAGACTGAGTGACCAAAATTGATTTGGAGATCGTCTCAAAGCCAGTGTGTTTTAGGCAAAATTCTGACACAACTTGTTTGCCAAGTAGCAGCAAATTTGAAGTAGGGTGGGAGGCTGCCAGAGTCAGTTCACACTGACAGCAGCAAAAGTTGACAGACACACCAAAGCCAGGGAACAGAAGAAAAACTCTTTGAAGCCACAGCAACTTTTGCGAGCACTCTGGGACATTTAGTTCAGGGGCTTGAGTGTTATACGACACAATAATTTTTAGTAAGAATAATATTAATACAGTCTGTTTTTAAAAGTTGAAAGATTTGTACTGTTTTTTTTTTAAAAAAAGATTTTCATGCCAAAGTGTTGGTGCTGAAATGGACAAGCTTGAGTTACCTGGAAAATTCATTTATGTGGAACACCAGCTCTTCTGAGGATGCCAAGTAAATGAGGCATTAATTTTTTTTGTTTTAAACCAGGATGTATACTATTTCAAATGGTTAATAGGAGTTTTTTGAATTAGCGAATGATAAAGAAAGTAGATGAAGCATATTCTTTGTCATTTTTGGATAACCTGTTGTTGATAGCTGAGTTTAAAGATTTGTCTTTCAGAATAACATTGTTATTTGGAAAAGAAATATTGTGAAGGCAGAAATTGTGTCTTGTTCACCATTGTATTTATGGTGCTTTGCATAGGTAGGTTCTTAGTAGATGTGAAAGTTGAGTATATTGATGGGTATACCAAAGCACTGCAGTTGGAATTATTCAGTCAGATTTTCTATGCACTGGAAGCAAATCTTATATGGGATAGAAATTTGAGTTTTAATTTTTAGAAATCTATCATTAATCTATATTACTTCTAATTGAGCATTTGTCTTTTTTTTTTTTTTGAATAAACTATTTCATAAATGTTTACTCATAGAACAGCTTCTTGTGAGTGAGGCTCCTTGTGTTAAGTATTGAGAAAAATGTAAAGAATTACAGGTTGAGCATCCCTAGTCTGAAAATCTAAAATGCCCCAAATGGAAACTTTCTGAGTATCAACATGAAGTCTGAGAGCCTGCTGTTATTTGTTGCTGTTGTTGAACAGCTGATGCAGGTATTCTGGGGATGCTACTTGCTGCCTAGTTACCCAAAACACATTGTTTTCTCACTGTATTAATGTTATGTTGTTTACTGTTAAGTGTTTATGTGTGAATAAGTGGGAGAAAATGATTGCTTATCACTAGCATATGAATTCAGAGTCAGAAATGATGATGCCAAACATATACAGATCATCCACATAGGTGATGAGATCGTCCACATGGTTGATGAAGACACTTTTGCTTCCTGGTGGGTCAGTGTACACAAACCTTGTTTCATACACAAAATTGTTTTAAAAATGGTGTAAAATTGCCTTTGGACTATGTGTATAAGGTGTATATAAAATATAAATGAACTTTGTGTTTAGACTTGGGTCCTATCTCCAAGTTAGCTCATGATGTATGCACAGATACTCCAAAATCCAAAAAGTCTGAAATCCAAAACAGTTCTGGTCCCAAGCATTTTGGATAAGTGATACTCAGCCTATAGTAGCTTTTTATTGCTGTTGTTTTAATCGTTTGTAACACTGCCAGCCTAACCAAGTTTTCCTTTTTATGCATACCCTTCTGTATACACAACCATTTTTCAACTACAGTCATTATTTCCATTCTTTCTTGTCTTTAGCAGTGTTCTTAGCATATGACAAATTATCAAGGTCCTGTGAGTACCAGAATAGTTCAAACCCCCTTGGATAAAAGTTTGTTTCTTCTTCAGGAAATTCACAGAATTGTGATGGAGAAAATGGTAGGATTATATATGGTATAAGTGTATCAAAGTGTTATGAGACTCTAAGGAATGTATACCTAAATTCTAGTTTAAATCAGGGCTAGCCTTATGTAGTTGTTGAGGCTTGCTTAGGCCGAGGACTGAAGTGAAGCAGTTGTTTCTAGACGAATGGGTGAATGTAGGGGAAGGAGGAAGGAGAATGGCCCACATGGATATGCTCAGAGCTGTTCAGTAGAACTTTCTGTGATGATGGAAATGTTTTTGCACTATCCAATAATAGTCACTAGCCTTATGTGGGTAGTGGGCACTTGAAATGTGGTTAGTGTGACTGAGGAAATGAATTTTTACTTCAGTTTTATTTAAATAGCTGCGTATGGCTAGCAGCTATTGTATTTGCAGAGCAGAGGTACAGTCTTACTTAAACTAGAATGATGTCATGTTGATCTATGAGCAACACGTTCTTGAATGTTGAACATTTTTGTTTTTAGGTTTTTGTTGATGTGTGTAACACTTCATTTAATAAATGCTTGATAAAGTCTTTAAAATCACTAGGTTGGGTCAAAAGGTAAGAACTTTTTTGACATTCTCAAAAGGATCTATCCTTTGACAATGCTGAAATAAATGATCATATCTGTTTCATCTCCAATCATATATTATTAGATATTTTATAAACATTTTGCTACTGTAGTAGATGCAGTGTGGTGTAATGAGTTTGTTTTAAAGTGCGGTGAGCAAGAGTATGCTTTCTGAAGTATTGCTTTTGTTGTTTGGATCTACTCTTTTGAAAAATTTTATTTGCATATCCTGTGCTCATGTATAAGGGCTGTTGTATACTCAACATCAATACATAAATGTACATTATTCCAAATCACTGTTAGCATAACAGTTGCCTCTTTGCAAACTTAGATACAGAAGCTGATACAGGGAATAGTGTGGCCAGTGAGTGGGATACCCCAAGGGAAGTGGTGATATTTATGAGACCTTCCTATTTGTGTACTCCCGAAACACCTATTTTGTTGAAACCTTGGCTTCATTTCTGTTTTCAGAAATGCGTCATACTTTGATTGAAATTTAATACTACCATACTTTAGCTTTCACTTCTGAGCTAATATATGTTTATATTTCAAATACATGCTCAAACGTAATGTAAATCCATGATATATTTGGAGTGGGAGTGTAGTTCTAATAAGGTGTTCAAATTGCTAGTTTATAGGTTGTCAGGAACACATTTAGTCTAGGGGATGTGATTTATATGCTGAGGTTTTACTGCTTTGTCGTTATGCCTGGAGTTCCGTCAGCTGTAGGTGCTGTCTACCCAGGAATTCCTTTTTAAATACAAATGTCTGCAAGAGGTAAAATATTAAGCCCTTCACAGAAGTTAGGAAAAGAGGGAGCTCACTTTGGGTGGGAAGAGAGAAGTGCCATTCATTCTGTTTGAGGCAATTTTCAACTCTTTCTTTTCACTTCTCTTCCTTCACAATTGACCAGAGCAGTTTTAGAGAATTGGGTTCTTTTCTGAAGATGTATATAGGGACAAGTTTGGCAAGAGAAGAGCTGAAGAAAGGGGGAGTTGACAAAGCTTAACTTCCTTCTTGTTTTTGTCTAAGATCATTAGCGGTCATTTAGCTGGACTAAAGACCTAGTAAATTTAGGTGATGAAGAAGCCTTATTTCAAGCCCTCTTAAGGAATTTAATTTTCTTTCGTTTCTTAAATTCCTTGTTGGACTGTATGGATCACATTTGTTTATGTGTTTATATAAAATCGATTTCTGATTTTGTTAGAAGTCTCTTGACTAAAGATCTTCACAGATCCAGACATTCTTAAATTCCCTTTGTTCACTACAAAAAACTCCAATTCATTTTGAATCTTCTAACTTAAAAATCATTCAAAACTTTTACATTCTGGCTATGAAGTTGCTTATCTTTTATGGTTAATTTGAATTGAGAGAAAATTTAGACTTTATTCTCTTCCACATTTAAATGGCTTATTCTTGCCTAAAAGTAACATAGACTTTGTTGAATTTTTTTCATATTGTTGCCAAACATGCTTTTCAAAAAGTTAATTCACAAGTAAGTGATACTTTCATGTATTTGCTTTCAGGTATAAGTGTTCATAGGATCAGCATATGAGCAGAGGAACAACAACTAGATTTGTAGATGAGCCTTCTAAACTTGCAGTGCTTTATTTTGGCTGCTGGTAGGTTCCTTTTATAAGGGAGCTGCTGTGCCACTGATTGTATGGTTGACATCAGAAGCATCTCCTGCTTTTAATTTTCTTTGAGTAGCAATTTTGGATTGCTGCTCGATGCCTCCACCTGCTGGTAGGGATGGCTCTTCGTTTTCAGAAAGTCATGGCTAGAGGGAAATGGAGAAGACCAAGGCAAGTCAGGGTAGAATTTGGGGGAGAAAATCAGTTGTTAACTGGATAACTAAATTTCAGCAAAGCCTGCTTTACTCCTCAGAATTTTGAGGAGAACAAACTGTAACTTAGGACCATATAAAGTACTTGGCAAATAGTGCTTAATAAAGATGCAGTAGTTTTACTTTAGTTATAATTATAATTAGAGCTGACCCTTGAACATTGCAGGCTCCAACTCCCTGTGCAGTCAAAAATCCACATGTAACTTTTGACTCCCCCAAAACTTTACTAATAGCCTACTCTTGGTGAGAAGCCTTACTGATAAACAGTTGATTAACACAAATTTTGTATATGTATTATATTCTGTCTTACAATAAAGTAAGCTAGAGAAAAGAAAATGTTATTAAGAATGTCAGAAGGAAGAGAAATATATTTGCTATTAAGTGGAGGTGGATCATCGTAAAGGTCTTCATGAACCTTGTCATCTTCATGTTGAGTAGGCTGAGGAGGAAGAGGAGGGATTGGTCTGTCTTAGGGGTGATGCTTTGCAAGTTTTTTAAAATTTTCATAAATCTTCACAAAATTTCCCAGTATACTTCTTGAAAAAAGAATACTTCTGCTTGTAAGTGGACCATCGCAATTCAAACCTGTGTTGAATTGTCAAGTATATTTGTTTCTGTTTTTTGAATAACTCCTATATGGCAGATATTTTTAATTGGTGATGTTTTTTGTTGTTGCTGTTGTTGTTTTGAGACAACAACTGTCACCCAGTTACTCTGTCACCCAGGCTAGAGTGCAATGGCAGTATCTCGGCTCACTGCAACTTCTGCATCCTGGCTTTAAATGACCCTCCTGAGTAGCTGGGACTACAGGCATGCCCCACCATGCCCGGCTAATTTTTTTATTTTTAGTAGAGATGGGATTTTGCCATGTTGCCCAATCTGTTCTCAAACTCCAGGACTCAAGTGATCCACCCATCTTGGCCTCCCAAAGTGCTGGGATTATAAGCATGAGCCACTGCACCTGTCCCAATTGGTGTTTTTGATCTTTACAGAAACTCTATGAGATAAGTAGTATTACTCCCGTTTTTCCAAAGAATAAACTGAGTTTCCAGACATTAAGTTGCTCAAGGTATCATATGAACTTCCAGAAAGGCCTGTTGTGCTCCAAGACCTTCACTTTTAATCTGGCCTGCCTAATCAGGGAAGATGAATGGATTGCAGTTAGAATTTTGAGTTTATAAATTATAAATTTTGTTGTCTTATGGATGTGGATAAGGAAAACAAATTTGATTATTTGAAGTGATAACTTTCATTCTGATCTTTTCAAATCATATCTGGAGTTATTTTGTTCTAAATGCCATGTTCTAGGAGGATGTAACTCAGCTAAGTTGTTCTCTGAAGATAATGAACAGGTTGGTAAGGTGATTTGAAACCATTTCTCTGGAGAAAAATGTCTCAGATTTTAGCCAGCAGGGGTAGGGATGGAGATGAAGAGTTGGTGAGAGGTGACAGAGTATTGCTGTCTTCCAGGATTTAAAGGACTGCCATGTGAATAAAAGGAAGAAGAGGGTTAATATGTTAGATTTTGATGGGTTGTGTGTTCTTGATTGCTGTACACTGTTCCTACTTTGTGTTAAGCAGCCTATAATTTAGAGAAGATGTAAGCTTAAAGCTGTCATTTGTCCAAGGTAGCACAATTAAGTAGTAGAAATGGGTTAAACTGTAGGTCATGCTGACTCTAAAGCCCGTGTACTCTCTTCTACTTCCCTTTACCACATGGAAAAAGGACGTTACTGCAGAGGGTAAAATAAGTACCAATAGCTAGGAACAGCAGGGAAATAAGGAGATCTTGTGTTCAACCATACTAGTAATCAAAGAAATACATACTTAAAAATGTGGTACTGACAGGGCATGGTGGCTCATGCCTATAATCCCAACACTTGTGGGAGGCTTAGGTGGGAAGGTTGCATGAATTCAGGAGTTTGAGACCAGCCTAGGCAACACAGAGAGATCCTGTCTCTACAAAAAAAATTTTAAAAATTAGCCAGGCATGGTGACATGTGCTTGTAGTCCCAGCTAAACTGGAGGCTGAGGTGGGAGAATCTTCTGAGCCTGGGAGGTCATAGCTGCAGTGAGTTGTGATTGTACCACTACACTGCAGTTTGGAGAACAGAGCCAGACCCTGTTTCAAAAAAAAATAAAAAGAAAAGAAAAGAAAAATAATGTGATACCTTTTTTGTTTTCAGATTGACACATTTTAAAAAGTGAGTTTATAGCTTGAAGGTTACTCTTACACAATGCTAGTAAGATTTTTAAAATTAATATTTAAATTAGTATTTTTGCTTGATAATTTGCTTTTGGGACTCTATTCTGAGCACATGACTAAAAATGTAGATAACGATTAATCTTCAAGTTTATTCATCCCATTATCATTGTGAAAAATTGGAAACAAATCCTTTACAAATGATTAAATAGATTGTAGTATTATGTAGTGTAGTATTTTTCATTATTTCTGTATTATGTTACCACTGAAATGCCTTGAAGAATTTAAAGGATATATAAAAATATAGTTTATAAATGGCTCAGTGGATTCTAGTATTTATTATTTCTATATTGTATACCCACTAAAATGATTTGAAGAATTTGAAGAATCTTTAATCACATGGAAGAAACCGCTAGCAAGGTAATTAAGTGAAGAAAAAAACCCAGAGTATCTGTAGATTATCTTAATTTTGTTTACAAAATAAGTCACAAAACACATACATACCTATATACCATGCATGCTTGCCAAAAAATTAAAAAGAAAGCTAGATGTATCCCAAAATGCTAACTGAAGCTATCTCTAGGTGGTGAAATTGCAAGTAATTTTTAACTTCTCTAGAATTGTATGTAATTTTATTGATATTCTTGTATTAATGAGAATCTCTTTTTTAACCAAATTAATTTAGGACTAATGAGTCAAGTGAGTTGTATTTGGACCCAGATCTTTGGCAAAGCTGTTCATACAGGGTGGGCAACTCATGAGATTATAAATTCTCAATCAGTGACTGTTGAGACAACAGCTTGAAAGATATTTAGATAAGGATAGTGTCAAGGGATTGACTGATTTCTTCCACTTTTATGATTCTGTGATTTTTTTGTAACTCATTTTTATTCGTGACAGGTACACTTGCATATCTCTGATTATTGTAAAGTAGGTTTACTTTCCATGGTAGATACTGGGAGGTAAAATCAAGTTTTGAAGAAGAGCTATTTGATGACAGCAAATCAGTTCCTAGGACCTAACTCCTCCTAACTTTCTCTCTCTTCCTTCCACTACTGCCATTGTTAAAGAAAGAAGAGAGAGAAAGTTAGGAGTTAGGTCCTAGGAACTGATTTTTTTTGGGAGGTAAAAAGTATTCCCACTTTTTTAGTTGGGGAAGACCAGGTAGATCATGAAGCTAGTAACAGAAATGCAAATAGGAAGAACAGGCAGGTTTGTTTTTCTTTCTTCTCTCTTTTTACAAATCTGTGTATTTGTAGAGGGGGTAGATAAATTTAGTTTGAATATGTAGGGTTCAAGTGTCTGAACATCCAGGTGTGGATGTCCAGTAGGAAGGTTAGGACTAATGATATATTCTGACCTTTAGTACAAGGGTTTTCAAACATTTTGCTCACATATCCCTTCAAAGAACTTGTAAAACAAAAAACTACCTTTTCCACGTCTTGAGTTTTTCATCTAGGTTTTAGTATCTGTAAATGATGTAATTTCTGTTGTGTTCAAATCACAATTTTAAATGTGTATGAGAGAATTTGCAACCATTCATTAAAAAATATATGAACAAACTTAATTTTAGCAGAATTTTTACAGTCTTTTTTCTCTTTGAACTCTTTTTTTAAATTTTTTCTACATACTATTATTCTTTTATGCTGGAAAGCATTTTTACCAATCATGTTGTATTGTTCCTCAACAAAAGGAAATTCATTCATGAATTTAGTAGATGTAAATAAAAAGTGCTTTATTTTAGTGGTCACTCAGTTCTGAGTTCTGTGGACACAGTTATAAAAATATGAAAATTGTGTATGTCCATAGTGCTCTCTGTCAGATTTATTTTGGATTGATTTGTCAGTTCAGTCGTAGCCAGTAGACAATCAAAACAACATGTTAATTACAAACTTTAATAAATATTAAATAAAGTAAAATATTGACAGAAATGCATTTTCAGTGGGATAGATGGGGCTGATTTATTTCAATTATTTTGTCTATCCATTTATAAATACAATTAGAAAAGATAGAGTTCTGCTTGATTCTGTTCCTTTTTTACGTTAATATTTGAAAGTATTGAGAAACCTCACTTACGAATTTAGTAGATGGTCATTAAAAAGTGCTTTATATTAGTAGTATCACCCATTGTTCTGGGTTGTATGCATAAAACAACAAAATAATCCATAGTCAAAATTAATTTGTAATGCTTTGTCAGGTAGCAGCTGGATTTGATTCTCCTTTCATTTTCATGGAAGTAGTGACACCTTGATTTGAAAAAGGACCCTGAACTTAGAATAAATGTTGGAAAAAAAAAAAAGAAAGGAAAAGATTTCAGAGTTTTTAGAGTAAATAACTTTCTCAACATGAGTATATTGAAATGTCCTTTTAGGCCACCTGGATGTTTTTAGATCAAAGACAGTACTCTAGAAAGTGTGAGAGTTACAGTTTTCTTTTATGAAGTGGCAGAGGGGAAAGAGGTAAAGGGAAAGAGGAGGTGTGAGTAAAGGAAAATGGACATGCTGTGTCAGCAAAATGGTTCTAGAAAACTGTACAGATGGAAATTGAGAACCTAATCATCAGTTCTCTTGAAATTTCCATGATCATACATTTCCAAGGGGTATGCATGACCCAATTTGTAGACTGCTGGTTTACTATATTCCCTTCATTACTTGTTGCTACCTTGAGCTGTATTTTACTGTTCTTTATAGCTATACAGAAATAATACCTTATACATCTGTCATTATTTTTCTTGGTTTTTGATTGCTACTAGTTCTGGGTTTTCTTACTTCTCACTCTGTGGAATTGGAATATCAGTGCTGGAAAGGGACTTTATAAATTATTCCATTCCCAACATTTTAGAAATTTAGCAGCTGAGGCTCAGAAGATTAAGTGATTTGTCTCAGATCACACAGTAAGAGAATGAAGAAGTTAAGCCTTTAAATTCAGTTCTTCCAACTTTTAATCTGTTGCTTTTCTCACTATATTTTCTGCTTCCTTATAAAAGGATTGAGCTGTAGGAGTTCTTTCAGTTACGGTCTTTCTTTAATGGACATTATTTTGGTGGCATATCTTCTTTAATACATTAAAGCCATCTGTTTATGGCCCAGTGATCATTTGAAAAAAGACTACAAACACACTCAGTTCTAAAAATATCTAAGTTACTTTTAATTAACATGTAATTGGAGATAAAGCAAAGCCATTATCAAAAAGTAGAATGGGTCATTTGGGAGGATAGCATTTGATTTGTTGAAATGTGATTTCTGTGCAACTTAACCTTTTGTAAAGAAAGACATATCTCACTTGCCTTTAAAAATTAACTTATGAATGAAGCCTTTTTCACCTTGGGGAACAAAAGTTAATATTCATACCATACAAAGAGCTCACTCTTTAGCACTGTATGTATTTACTTACTGTGTATGAAATGGTGAGTAGTGGAATTTTTTAGTAATTTAAATTTTTTTAAATTTTACTTTTTGTGTGACTTCTTCATAGTGAATATATATTTTAAAAGAAACAATGAGGTTATTCTAAAAAGTAAAATGAAAAGATTATTTACTTTTAACAAGGATAATACAATCAAATCCCTAGGAATATAAGACTATTAAGTAGAAAATTAGCAAAAGACTCAAGCAGTTCCGAGAAGAAATATAAATGTAGCAAAACATGTATAGCTTCTCTAGTAATAAAGGAAATGCAAATAAAAGTTGGTTTGGCTTTGTTTTGTTTTGGCAGAAGAGTACTTTCATATTGGTGAAGACTGACAAAATCCACTGTTGGGAAGGATGTAAGAAAATGGATAATCTTGTATATGGAATTGGAGTATCACTTGAGTCAACCTTTTCAGAAGACAGGTCTATGCTATACAAATGAAAATTTTAAATGTGAATACTATCCTTTCTGCAGTCCTGGAATTTGTCCAAAGGGGCAATTGCAAAACTTTGCTAAGATATATGTATATAGATTTTTGGTAACAATTTGCAACATTGGTAATGATAGGTATTTTAATTCATTTCAGTGCTTATTAGTGGGAGATTGGTTAAATTATGGTATTTTAATTCAGCAGAAAACTCTGTATCCCATAAAATGATGCCATATAGCCACATTTGCCATAAAAGATATACTTAATAATTTTGGTAATTTTGGGGAAAAAAACTATTCCGAAGTTACTCTTTGGACACATTCCCATTTTGCTGAAGACCTCACCCCCCACCTTCACTGCTATTGAATATGTGGCCAGCAAACAAGAATCCTGTTTACCCTATTTGCTGCTGTGCCCCTAATGTGCAGCTTTCTATGTCTGTGTTTGTGCATAAAATCATAGAAGATGTATCAATGTATGAAAACATCCAGATCTGGAAGTTTATTCAGTATAATGTTAACAGTGGCTATCTTTGGGTAGTGGGATTCCTGATAACTTTTACTATCTTTGTACTTCTGTGATTAAAAAAAAAAAAAGAAAGAAAATATATCCATTTCAGAAATCAACAAAGCTATTTTTTGAAACCTTTCCATTAAAAAAGTAACATGTCTATTAGAGTATCATATAAGTGGAATTTTTAAATTATGAAGAGACTGATGTCTAGTTAATAATTTAATAAGTTACAAGTATGTGAGTTGGAAGTGGGTTATTTACTGCCATATCCCTATGTTCCTGGTACATAGAAAGTGTTCAGAGGTATAGTCTGTTAAAATGAAAGTGGAGTCATGTGTCATTTAATGATGAGGATATATACTGAGAAATGCATCTAGGCGATTTCATTGTTGTGTGAACATCAGATTTACACCAATCTAGATAGCACACACCTAGGCTATGTGGTATAGCCTATTGCTTTTAGGCTATAAACCTGTACCACGTTACTGTATTGAATAGGCAGTTGTAACACAATGTTATTTAGAGTATTTGTGTATTTAAACACAGAAAAGATATAGTAAAAATAGAGTATTACAATTTTATGGGTCCACTGTCATACATGCTCTTCATTATTGAACAAAATGGGGTTATTTGTCACATGACTGTATAGTGTTACAATGTTTGGAGGAATATGCTACAATCTTAATGAAAAAATGAAGGAAATTAAAGTGAGTATGATAGTGGATAGTTTACAAAAAACATTCTACCTACTTCAAAGCTGAGAAAGTAAACGTTCTACTATCATTTAAATTTATTAAAATATTTGAGGGTTCTATATGCATAATGCATATTTGTAAAATCTAAAAAGTTGTCAAGAAAATTTATGGCTTAGGACCATAGAATATTACTATTAGAAGAGACTGTAAAGTTCCCATAACATACAGTTCAGTAGGCTGAAACTGGAGAGGTTAAAGGACACACAAAAGCAATATAGAAATCTCTCCTGTTGAATATTCCTGATTTTGACTATTCAGCCTTATGGAATACTTTTGGAGTGGGAAGATTACCACTTTATAAGGCTGTGCATTGTGGTGTTTAATGGTGTAGTGGAGTTGAATGGTGTTTACCGACAATTCTTGTTCACCAGGAATTTCAGAATGTGACCTTATTTGGAGTAAGAGCTTTTGCAGATGTAGTTAAGGTGAGAATATATGGGATTACTGCAGTCCCTAAATTCAAAGAGTAGTATCTCTGGAGTCACAGAAACTCAGACACACTCAAGGAAGCAAGTCATGTGAAGATGGAGGCAGGAGTGATGTAGCCACCAGCCAAGAACAGCAAGCATTTGCTGGGAGACATCAGCAACTAGAAAGAGGCAAGGATGATTGTCCTCTAAAGCCTTCAAAGGGAACATGGTCCTACTGACTCCTTGATTTTGGACCTTCAGCCTCCAGAACTCTGAGAGAATATATTTCTATTGTTTTAAGCTACCCGATTTATGTCACTGTGATACAGCCCTAGGAAACTATTACAGATGGCTTTGAATGTTTCAAATTTATTTGTTCATTCTTTCAGTTAAATTTACTGAGCACTTATTATACGCCAGGCAGTTCGCTAGGTGTTACAAAGATATAGAAGACATTGATCCTGCCTTCATTCTTGGGGTGTGACCCAGTAGAAAAAGCAGCTTTGTAAATAAACAGTTGCAATATGTTTTAATACATGTTCTCACTAGAATAGTGTATGAAGTTAAGTGATGACACATGAAGCTAGAAGAACCAGGGAAGTTTTTACGAAATGACACCTTTGTGTTTGGTTTGAAAGATAGAGTTGAAATCAGCCTCCATGGGAATTCTGTTTCATTCTGCCACTGCAGTGCTGTCAGTCCTCCCTAGTTCAAAGCATGTGTAGTCAGTTGCAGTAGCCTCTGTCACTAGAATTCTACCTCCACAATTTGGTTGAAGTAATTTTTAAGATGCAGTAAGATCACGTCAGTCTGTTGAAAACATCAGTGTGTTCTCATCATAGTGAAACAAAATTCAAACTCCTTTTCATGATGTGGCACCATGTGATCTGGTCCCTGCTACCTCTTCAGTCTCTTGTCCTTTCATATTCCTGCTGTTTGTGAACATGCCAGCTTTGTTCTCATCCTTGTCTTTGCACTGGCTGTTTCCTCAGACTCAAGCTCTTCCAGTTGTTCCATGTCATTCAGGGGTCAGCCTAGTCTTTGCAGAGGAGCCTTCCTTGATCATCCTGTTCAAAACAGTGCCTATCTTCCATCTATCTCATCACCCATTGCACTTTGTTTTATTTATGACACACTACACTAATTTGATTTGTATGTCTCTACCTGGCATCCACTTCCACCTCACCCTCCACCTTCACTGCCATTGAATATGTGGTCAGCAAACAGGAGTCCTGTTTACCCTATTCACTGCTGTGTCCCTAATATGCATCACATAGTAAGTGTTCTTTACAAAAGAATGAAGAAAACCTTACTCATTTAGTCTCATGCTTACCATATCAGAACATATGTCACCATAACTTTGCTTTGGATGCCTCCCAAATTGTATTCTTCTCACCTACCTCCTCCAAGATTCCACCTTCATCTTTATACCCTTTCTGAATTGCCCTTTGTAATATTGGAACTGTCTTAATCTCTAAATATATAAATATAATATATGCAAGTCTTATTTAAGAATGCATTGAGGTTTAGAAAAGTAAGGTGCCCAAAGTAACACAACTATAAGTGGTATTTCTAGAATTTAAACTTAGATCTCTCTCTAACTAAAGCTCCTCTGCTGTGCTGGTGTGGAGGCTGATGTTTTTGGTAAGTGGGAGGTATAAATCCAGAATTAGAATAGGAGCCCTGTCCATTGGAATAGAAACAGCAAACATTCATTATTTGTTTCTATAAGAAGAACTGTGTAATATTTGCTAAAAGGACCTTTAAAAAGTAACTTCAGGTTTTTTTTGGACTAAAGTTAATATATACTTTTTATAAAATACATGGAAAAATGAAAAAAATATAAAGAAGAAAGTAAACACTATCTATAGTTCTTCCACCCAAAGATAACCGCTCTTAACATTTTAGAATATTTTAATCAATGATTTTTTGTGCAGAAATATTGTGATGATCATTTTTATGCATGAATATTGAATTTTGAAATCTTTCCTAATATAATTACTAGATCAAAGCATATTGTCAACTTTGTTTCCAGAAAAATGATGCCAGTTTATATTTCCAATATATTTAGTTTCCATTTCTGGAATTTTTGTTGATATTAAACTTACAATATATGTTTATTATTAATCACCTGCTCTATCCATAGGCATAACTCAGAGATATTGTGGGTTCAGACCATCACAATAAAGCTAATATCACAATAAGGCAAGTCACGTGAATCTTTTGGTTTCCCCGTGCATATAAGTTATGTTTGCACTATACTGTAATCTATTAAGTGGGCAGTAGCATTATGTCTAATAAAAACACTGTACACACTTTAATTTAAAAATAAGTTATTGCTTAAAAAAAAAAAGGGGCGAACAATCACCTGAACCTTCATCAAGTTGTGTAATCTTTCTGCTGGTCGAGGGTCTTGCCACAGTTGATGGCTGCTGACTGATCAGGGTGGGGGTTGCTGAAGGTTGGGTGGCTGTGGCAATTTCTTAAAATAAGACAACAATGACATTTGCTGCATGGATGGACTTTCACTTTCATAAAAGATTTTTCTGTATCATGTGATGCTGTTTAATAGCATTTTATCCACAGGTAAAACTTCTTCCAAAATTGGAGTCAGTCCTCTCAAACCCTGCTTTATCAACTAAGTTTATGTAACATTCTGAAATTGGAGTCAGTCCTCTCAAACCCTGCTTTATCAACTAAGTTTGTGTAATATTCTGAGTTCTTTGTTGTCATTTCAGCAATGTTCACAGCTTCTTCACCAGGAGTAAATTTCAACTCTGGAAAACACTTTCTTTGCTCATCAATAAGAAGGAATTCCTCATTAAGTTTGAGTCTTATATGGACAAGGTTCATGGCACCTTAGACAATTACAGTAGTATTGTTAAAGAAAACTATCACAGATCACCATAACAAATATTATAATTAAAAAGTTTGAAATATTGTGATAAGTATCAAAATGTGACATGGAAGAAGTGAGCAGATGCAGTTAGGAAAATGGTGCCAGTAGACTTGCTAGGTGCAGAGTTGCCACAAACCTTCATTTTGTAAGAAAAAAAAAAATCAGTATCTGAAAAGCATAGTAAAGCGAGGTATGCCTGTATCTTCTGTGAGTTATTTCTGTTGGCTCTTGTTTTTCTGTTGTCAACTTAGTATATTTTATATCATTTTTTGAATTATTTTCTATTGAGAATGAACATTTTGTCATGTTTATGGCAAAATTCCCGTTTTTTTTCTTTTTGCCTTATTTTTAATGTTCTACCTGTACTGCCAAATCTTAACTAGTAAGTCTTTAGTTGCTGTAATGATGTAATAATAGGAGTAAGTTTACTATTAATATAAGTTTTCAGTATTTTGTAAATCTCTCACATGTAAACTTTTTGTCTTCAATATACTAGTTTGATAAAGATCTTAATATGTTGCATTAGCTAATTGTAAGTAATTATGACTAATTATCTTTTTATATTTTTAATATATGGTAAAAGAAATGTGACAAGATAAATATTGTTCTAGAACTGAGAATGTGGAATGGGAGGAAAAAATGTTTATGCATGTAACTGAATATACTACAGAAGCACTGTCAGTGTTAAAGCAGTTGGCACACATAATCTCCCTCTAAATTAAGTACTTTTAATTTTGTGGTGCTTCTCGTTATAGTAAGAAAAATAGAAAATAAGACCCATTTTAGACAGATTAACTCTTCTAACTCTTTTAAGTGTTTAAGGAGAATTTATATCTTACAAACATTTAAAGGAATTTTTAAATATTAATATACAAGAGGACAATTTGAAGGTAAGAGCAGAACGTAGATTACCTGAGATCTGTAGAAACATCATTTTTTAGTTTAATGTTTTGTCTCACAATTAAAATTCTCCAAATTCATTTTTGGAGAAAAACTTTCTAGAAGTGACTTGAGGATTTTTGTGGTTGGCCTCAGCTTATTTCTGTTTGAGGTGTGGTTTTTAAAACTTTATCCACTCTCTTCTCCCCATCAGTGGTATTTTTGAACGTCTTTTTTTAATGCTAGGACACCTTAGAGCAGGATTCAAGTGGGCTATGCAAGAAGAACCACTGGAAATAGAAAAATAAAACTTGAGGATTTTACTTGTATTTATTTTTAACTTTAATTTTTTGATCCTAGTTTTATTTATGTTCCATAGAGTGTTTGTATGCGTAGATAGATAATAGATAAGATAATAAATACATTAAAATTTTGGAGACTACTGCCTCAGAGAATCTGTTAATTAGTATGAATTATTTCTACCTCCTCCAAAAATGGGAGTTGGGGAGGCTGTGCAGAAATGTTTGTAACACTTCAAAGGGTTCTTGGAATTCACTCATCATACCCCTAGGATACCCCTAGGCTACATGTATCCATAACTTTCTTTGTATTCTGAGTCCGGTTTACCTCAGCTTTTTCTACTCTGATTTATTTGACTTTATTAACCAACTCTGTTTTCAGCCCTTAAGGTTATCGCCTAGTATTAACTCTTAGCACAGCTGACCTTGTCCACTGATCTGTTCTGATTTCATTGTGTTTGGTTAGAATATGTGGTTAAGAGTGGACACTGCTGGCCGGGCGCAGTGGCTCATGCCTGTATTCCCAGCATTTTGGGAGGCCAAGGCAGGTGGATCACCTGAGGTCAGGAGTTCAAGACCAGCCTGGCCAACATGGTAAAACCCCATCTCTACTAAAAATACAAAAAATTAGCCAGGTGAGGTGGCATGCACAAGAATTGCTTAAGGCCGGGAGGCAGAGGTTGCAGTTGGCTGAGATCACACCATTGTACTCCAACCTGGGCTAAAAGAGCGAAACTCCGTCTCGAAAAAAAAAAACACAAAAAAAGAGTGGACACTGTTTATTTCACTTTCATAAGCCCGGTGCTTGACACAAAGTAGATATTCAGCAAATGCAGAAAATGAATCAAACCGTTATCAAGTCCTGTCAGTGACCCAGTCCTATGAAGAGTCCAGCTCTCTGTTCTACCCACATTTCCTCCTTTTTCCCCTTCCCACAATGCCACCTCTTCTCTGCCATAGCATTCAATCATTTCTGTTTTAAAGTACCATATGCCGCCTCGAGGTGGCTACTGTTTTTTCTTGGAATGATGACAAAGGGTTCCTGGAGAGCTTCTTGAAGTGGTATAGCATTCACAGTCTCTCATATAAAGCTGATGGATGGCAAGGTCGGAATGAGGGGCAGGTTTCCAGCCCTTAAAGACTTCACAAAGGTCTCTGGATTTCTCCTGGGGCCTTGTTTCTTCCAATAGATTGGTCCCTACTGTTGAGTAGTGGGTTGACTATAGGCAGCCCTTATCTTCAGTAATCTGTGGGACATAACCCCAGGCCAACATACCTTCTTTGTTTTCAGCATTAAAATACGGTACTAGATGGCACTAAGCCAAAAGGCAATGGTTATAAAATTCTGCTTTTTAGGAACTGGATCAGCTCATTCAGGTATGATACCGTTGGTGTCCAGTGGAAATATACTGTGGGCCACATATATAATTTTAATTTTTTTTGTAGCCATATTTTAAAAAGTAAAACATGAAATTAATTTTAACCCACTAAATGTAAAACTCTATCAGTTTAACATGTAATCAAAATTAGAAAGATATTGATATAGTTTACAGTTTTTAGATAATAAGCCTTCAAAATTCAGTGTGTATTGTCTACTGGAAACACACACATCAATTCTGATTATCACCATTTCAAGTATTCTGTAGCTACAGAGGGCTAGTGATTCTCATTGGACAGCACAGCTCTAAATATGGACATTTTATGGTACATATTGCTAGGAAGTCAGAGGTACCATTTTTATAATTAGATTTGTAGCAATATATTACAGGGCTGTTATATACATGTATAACAGGTAATATACATGTATATAATATTGTATATAATATTTGAAGAGGAGGAAATGTATATTTCCTGTTATTCCTCCTCTTCAAATCTTAAATTAATTATTGGGAAATATCAAGATGCTATATAAATTGGCTACATTTTTAGAGGGATTATATAGTTTCAAATATAAGAGGGCAGCAAAGTTTTTACATTTAATTTGCTTTCTTTGGGTTGGACTGTTTTAGTTTCTTGGTTTTGGGAGGAGGGAATTTTAATCTTAAATTGCTATTTTATGAAAAGTTATGCTTTTCACAATGGGAACAGCTCTCATCCTTTAGACAGATTATTAGATTAAGGGAAGCTCATGAAGCTTTTCAGGTCTGGTTCTTATATCCTTGCATTGAGGCATTATTTTCTTTTAAAAAAAATCAGATACGAAAGATTAAAAGGTTTTTTAAAAAAAACATGCAAAAGGTTGGTTTAGTTATATGGAGTTAGTCTTACTGGTTAAGGCTACTAGCTAGTGCCCTTGAGAAATAGGAGTAGATAATTCTTCACTTATTAAAGAACGCAAATGACATTGGGTTGCAGACCAAGCACCTTGCATTTGGAACATTGGCCAGAGGACCTGTGTTTTATAATATGAAAGTGGATAGGATAAAAATTTCTTAAATCTGTTTTGGAACTTAAATCTAGTTCACTGTTTTATTATTTATATCTTTAGTTGTTTAAATCAACAATTTGGGCTAGATATGGTGGCTCACGCCTGTAATCCCAGCACTTTGGGAGGCTGAGGCAGGCGGATCACCTGAGGTCAGGAGTTCGAGATCAGCCTGGCCAACATGGTGAAACCCTGTCTCTACTAAAAATAGAAAAATTAGCCAGGCATGGTGGCATGCACCTGTAGTCCCAGCTACTTGGGAGGCTGAGGCAGGAGAATCGCTTGAACGCAGGAGGCAGAGTTTGCAGTGAGCCAGGATCACGCCACTGCATTCCACCCTGGGCAGTGGAGCAAGACTCCATCTCAAAAAACAAAAACAAATTCAACTTTTAAAATTGTCTAAGTAATTTAAACAATATTACTGAAAGTTTGATAAAGAATAATTCATAATTCTTTACCAAATATTATTTTTGTGTATTTCCTATGTTTATATACATATACTTATTTTAAGGTAGTTTTGATCATTTGGTACATTTAATTTTACAGCTTTGGGGGATATAATACTTGATGTGTGTGTGTGTAACAGGATCTCACTCTGTTGCTTAGGCTGGAGTGTGGTGGCATGATCTTGGCTCACTGCAGCCTCCTCTTCCTGGGCTTAAGCAGTCCTCCCACCTCAGCCTCTTGAGTAGCTGGGATTACCGGCATGTACCACCATGCCCTGTTAATTTTTGTATTTTTAGTAGAGACAGGGTTTCGCCATGTGGACCAGGCTGGGCTTGAACTCCTGGCCTCAAGTGATCCACTTGCCTTAGTTTCCCAACATGTTGGGATTACAGGCATGAGCCATCTCACCTGGCCATGTAATATTTTTTAAAATATGGATTTTTACTGTCACTTAGTCTTCATAATAAGATAACATTTCATTTTGCTGTAGTAGGTTGGAGATACTCTATTCTGCTCCATGAAGTAATACAGGGATCCACTTGTCATGATTGTCTGTGCAATTTCATACTTCAGCCTGTGGGGAGGAGACAGAGGAAATTCAGGACAGTTTGCCATTGAGGAGGTGAGCAGGAAGTTGTGCCATTTCTTTCATGTTGCATGATTGGTGAGAACTTAGTGACATGGCTATGTCTACCTATAAGGGAGGCTGGAAAATGGAGCCTTTGTGGCCGATCATATGCTCAGGAGGAACATGAGAATAGATGTTTTGGGAGACAACTAGTAGTCTGCCACAACTTGAGTAAAATTAATCTTACTAACTTTTGTCAATGGGAAGAATTAAGAAGTTTACAATGGAATAATTTTTTGCAATTTTAACTTTTAAGGATTGTGTAATTTATCAGATGTGTATACTATAGTTTCATTAATGTCCAGCTCTGCTAAATACTTATTGCTTTAAATTTTTTGCTGTTAGCAGTAACTTTGTAAGGACATGCTAATTACAGCTTTCTCCATATTTTTGTGTTTATTTCCTTAAGGATAGTTTTTATAGAAGTGGTGGAATTATTGGTCCAAACAATATGAACATTTTAACAGAATTTTTATTTCTTGAAAAAAATTTTTTAAGTGCAGTGGCGTGATCAGGGCTCACTGCATCCTTGACCGTCTGTGCTTATGTGATCCTCCCACCTCAGGCTCATAGTAGCTGGGACCACAGACATGTGCCACCATGCCCGGCTAATTTAAAATATATTTTTTTTTTTGTGGAGACAGTGTCTCGCTATGTTGTCCAGGCTGGTCTTGAACTCCTAGCCTCAAATCCTTTCACCTTGGCCTCCCAAAGTGCTGGCATTACAGACGTGAACCACTATACCTGACCTTACATTAGTTTTCTAAGGCAGCTATTTCAGTGCTCTGGAGATTGACTAAAGGCCAGTTGTATAAAACTTTGAAAAATGTTATGCTCTTGAATTTGGAGTGAGAATAGTGGGAATCAGTGGCCATTCCAGCTTGAGGCTACCCAAATTCCCCCAGTTCTGCCCCAGCTTGGTTGGCATGGAGGTACAGCCAATGAGAAGCAGGACATAAGGACCTCTGTTTGAAGGGGCCTTAATTCTCTGGAGTGGTGGGTAATGCTGTGGATATGAATTTCCAGAGGTACAAGGGAGGACCAGGGGCTCAGCCCAAATAGCCTGAAGATTCAGTAGTGTTTGGGGCAAGAATATTCCTGGATGAGGCTGTGCATATGCACAACAGAGACCTTAGAAAGCCGAAGATATTCATTTACATACTTTTGGCTGGTTCCAAAGGTATATGCTTGCACATAGGAGACTTGAAATTTCTCCCTATGGGAAGTTCAACTCAGAGCAAACTTGAAAACAGACTGAACTTTGAATTCACTCCCCTGTCCATACACATGTCCATCAACAGAGATGGAAGCCTTGCTATGTTGAGGTATTTGAACACAACCTCTGTTCAGCCTCAGAGTGACTACTAAATTGTGCAAAGGGAAAACTTATAGGGAGGCAAGCTCAAAAAAAATGAGAGTGTATTTTTAAAAAACTGAACAGAGATATCAATGATTGTGTACCACAGAGGAGACAGATTTCACATATTTTTCTTGATCATGATGTTAAACAAGAAAGAAACAAAATGGCAACAGTACCTATAGTGGGGAAAACAATCAGAATTCTGAGTTGCTGCATTATCTAAAATCCCTAGGTTTAACAACAAAAAAAATTATAAGACATTTAAAGAAACAGAGGATGATGTATACACAAGGAAAAAAAGGCAGTAGAAATTATCTTTGAATGTCCCTACATGTTGGATTTACTAAAGACTTAAACTAGTATAAATATGTGAAAAGAACTAAAGGAAATGTATTTAAATAAAGTATAACAATGTCAACAAATTGAGATTCTCAAGAATACAGAAATTATTTTAAAAAATAACCAAAAAACTGTTCCATGATATGATGAGATATGATGAGAGGGACTTTATCTCTGTAGTGTTCTCCCCTAAAACCTATAACCTGAATCCAATCATGAGAATATGACAGATAAAGCCAAACTCAGGGTCATTCTATGAGAGCACCTGACCAGTACTTATCAAACCTGTCAAGGTCATGGAAAACAAGGAAAAATTAAGAAATTATTACAGGTCAGAGGAGATCAAAGAGACATGATGACTAAATGCAATGTGACATCGCGTATTGAATCCTGGACAGGAAAATAACAGTGGAAAAACTGGTGACATCTAAATAAAGTCTATATTTTAGTTTGTGTTGTTGCACCAATGGAAATTTATTTCTGATAAATGTACAATGGTTATGTAAGACATTTCCATTGTGTCTGTTAATGTAAATGTGTTATATAGGACATGTTTGTGTATTTGTAGATGTATGTGTCTATATATATGGTATGTAAGTATAACACAGTTATGTAAGATATTAATTAGCATTAGGAGAAAACATTGACATTAGGGAAGCATATATAGGAACACTCTGTACTGTCTTTACAACTTTTCTGTAAATAATTTATTCCAAAGTCAAAAGTTTTAAAAATCAAATGGAAATTCTAGAGTTGAAGAATACAATATCTGAAGTTAAAAATTCACGAGAGGGGCTCATAGCAGATTCGAGATGACAAGAAAATGAATCCATGAATTTGACAGCAGACCAATAGAAAGTATTCAATCTAGAAAACAGAAAAAGGACAGAAGAAAATTGAACAGAGCCTCAGAAATCTATGAAAAACATTATGTAATGTGTGTAATGAGAATCCAAAAAGGAGAAAGGGTTGGAAAAATGACCTTTTGGACAACCTCCCATATTTGATGAAAAACATTACACATCCAGAAGGTCAGTGAATGTGACTGGGATGAATACAAAGTGACCCATGCCTAGACATAGTCAAACTTCTGAAAGACAAAAAGAATATCTTGAAAGCGGTAAGAGAAAATCAACTCACTACACAGGGAAGCATCAGCATGACCAAGAGTTGCTTTCTCATCAGTATTGGTGGAGGCCCAAGGCAGTGGGGTGACATATTCAAAGTGCTGGAAGAAGAAAACTGTCTGTGAAGAAGTCTATATTTAGCAAAACTAACCTTCAAAAATGAAGGTGAAATAAATACATTCCTACATAAAGAATTTGTAGCTATCAGACCCACCTTATAAGAAATGCTGAAAGATTAAGTTCTTTAGGTTGACAGGAAATGACACCAGATGGAAACTCAAATCCACAGGAAGAAATGAAGAGCACTGGAAATGTCAATATGTAGGTTAATATAGAAGACTATAAATATATTTTTTCTCATCTCTTTAAAAAGCATTGAATTCTATCTAAAAAATAACAAATTTGGTATCTAACATTCACCTTCTGCATATTCGTCCTACTTGTAAGCAAATTGCTTTCATCTCTGCCTTTTGATTCATAGAATAGACTGTGATAATGATTCTCAAATTTTTTTTTTCGGGATCCCTTTCCGCTTTTATTATTCTGAACACTCCAAAGAGCTTTTGTTTATGTGGGTTTTATGTGCTGATATTTATTGTATTAGAAATTAAAACTGAGAAGAGCTAAATGCTATTCATTTACAAGAAATACCAATTACATGTTAACATAAATAACATATTTTAAATGAAAAAATATATTTTCCAAAGTGGAATAGGAGAGTGGCATTGCTTTACATTTTCAAATCTCATTAACGTCTACCTTAATAGAAGACAGCTGGATTTCACTTTAGGCTTTGCATTGAGTTTGTTGCAGTATGTTGCTTTGGCTGAAGTATGTGAAGAAAATTTGGCCCCACTAAGATGTTAGTTGGAGGTATATTTTAGAAGCCTTTTCCTATAATGGTGAATGTTCTATGATATGACACTAAAACTCAACAAGTGGTAGTTTTGTAAAAATTAGTTACAACATGGGATCTGAAACCATATCAATGAATTTTTTGTACTGTTACATTAAAATCCATTATTCTGTCAATGGATCTTTTAACAATGTGTAATTCTATTTCTTGGACCCCTTGAAAAGATTGGATCCCTCCTGAAGCACACTTTGAGAAACGACTGTTCTTTCATTTTTAACATTTGTTGGAATTTTAGTATAAAATGAACACATCTCTCTTTTTTCATAGGAAAGGTTTTAGAACAGTTAAAGTTGCTTCAGTGAGTATAGGTATTTTTTGTGTCATGATTAGGAGTTAGTTTTACTTATCTTTTGCCTATTTCTTAAATCTCAAATTTTATTTCACAACTTGGTAATCAGAGACCAGATCCTATCTCTAAAGTATACTGAGGTAAACAAAGGTTTTCTGTCTGAAGTAATTAGATTTGAAAAAAACTGCCAGGGTAATTGAGCCTTGCATCAAGTGTTGTATAAGTATGTAATTTAAATGGTTTAACCTAATTAGTATTTTAGATTTCTAAGTTTACTGCCTTTTATAAGTTAGGGCTTAGTTTAAACTCCTGAAAGCTGGGATCACAGATTATCATTACTATGTATTTATTTTAAAACCTAACTATATTATCAACATCACCATTACTGTAAATATATTACTATAAATATTGTTAATATTATTGTACATGTTGTTGTATTACCATTTTGTGGCAAAATTAATTTTTTTTTTTGAGATGGAGCCTCACTCTGTTGCCCAGGCTGAAGTGCAGTAGTGCAAGTGCAATCTCAGCTCACTGCAACCTCCGCCTCCTGGTTGAAGCAGTTCACCTGCCTCAGCCTCCCAAGTAGCTGGGGTTGCAGGTGCCTGCCACCACACCCGGCTGATTTTTGCGTTTAGAAGAGACAGGGTTTCACCGTGTTGGCCAGGCTGGTCTTTAACTCCTGACCTCAAGTGATCTGTTCTCTTCAGCCTCCCAAAAGTGCTGGAATTAAAGGCATGAGCCACTGCACCTGGCCAAAATTAAATAATTTAGAATGATATAAAATACACTTAAAGGAAGCCTCTTCTTAGCAGTTCCCCAGAGTTGTTTACAGTTTCCTGAATGTTTTTTTCTGAAAATTTGTCCACATATAAAGGTAGATATTTTCATATGTATTGTATGTGTATATATATCTATGTATTTTAGATATACACATATGAAAGTCCTTTTTAAGCAAATGGAATCATACTACATATTATTCTATAAATATATCATGAACATCTTTATATCAGATAGTACATGGGTCATGTCATTTAATCACCTGCTTAGCATCTGTGTTACTATATTGGTTATGTAAACAAAGGTCTTCACTCAAATATTGCTTCTGACCACTTATTAACAATTTTAATAGAAGAGAATAAAAACAGTTGCAAACTAAAATTGCTCATCTTGCAAAATATGTGTGTGTTTATGAAGTTCATGGGTGTGATATAAAAGAACTGAAAGCTAGTGACATACTGACAATTGAAGAAAATTATCAAGTTTTATGATGTAATAGATGCTATAAGGAAGGCTGATTTGACACTACCAGATGATTAAAGAGAGGACCTTAGGAAAATGAATGGAACCCTTCAGAATTTTTGCAGAAATATCTTTGTAATTGTCCCATAAGGGAAAAATATGATGGATATCTAATAGTGCTATTATACAGTTTTGTCAAAAAGATTACAAAATAAAGTCAGTGCTTGATTCATTCTTTTAGTCTAAGAATTTGTGCAGTGGAAATTGTAACTTAAATTTTGTCAAATATAAAATAAACTTGTATAATTTTGTCTTACCTTTCAAGTCAAAATTTGAAAATCAACTATCATTTTCAGTGTTTACAATTACATTTTGGTTCCTGGTCTAAGAAGATTTACTAAATGGTCTTTTCCCAGCACATACCAATCATCTTTGAAAAACTAGGATTTCATGACTTTCATTCTGTGAATAGACTAATATAATCAGGTCCCTACTAATCAAGATGCTTAGGCTGTTAACAGTTTTTTGGTTGTTGGGTTTCTTTTTTTTAATAGTACTTTCAAACAGTGCTGCCGTAAATATCCTGCATATATATTTTTACCTTCCTATGCTGTTATATCTGTGACATACATTTCTAGAAGTGGTAGAACTTGAGTCAGAAGGTATGTACATTTACAACTTTGATATCTCTGAAAGGGTTGTGCCAACTTACATTCTCACTACAAAACTGTATGTACGTTTTCACAGTGCATACCCTGTCTAAATCTTTTCGTTTTCTTGAATTAGCACAGTGAGTTCAAATGGTGAAGGATATGGCGTTATCCAAATCTGTTAGTTCCTGAGCAAGTGTAGGGACAGTCCAGATAATGACAGTTTATTTGAACCTATTCTAATGTGTTTGGTTCCTGAGTTGACCTAGTGAGCCTTTGAATAATGTGATATCTGTTGTTTCTTTTTCATTATCCTCTCCATACCTTTACTGGCAGTGAGGTATTATCAGTCTTTCTAATCTTTGCCAGTGTGATAGGTTAAAATAAAAAGGTGTCTTATTAGGTTTGTTTTGCTTCTATTTAAAGTAACACTATTCATGTTTTTATGTTAATAGCATTTGTATTTTTCAGAAATACGTATCTGGTCGTTATCTTGTTGCAAGAGTAATATTGTAAGGAAAATAAGGTTTTATTACAATATTACCAGTATTTAATCTCTTGTCTTTTGACTTTTTATGGTAGTTTTTTGTGTGTGGTGGTTTTATTTAATGAAATGTGTCATTTTTTTTTTTCCTTTTAAGGCTTCTGGTGCTATATCTTGCTTAGAATATTCTTTTCTGCTTCAGCATAGTACTTTCATTGTTGTGTTCTTATACAGTTCTTTTACATCATTCTTTATGCTTCTGCTTCCACAGTTTGTTTCTCGTGTTTTGATCTTTGCTTCATCTGGAATTTATTGTGGTATAAGGAATAAGCTGAAATTTAGCCTTTCCTCCTCTACTTACTAGCCAGTTTCTCCTAAATCATTTACTAAATACTGCTTCTTTTCTCCATTTATTTGAAACACCACTTCTGTCACATGTGAAATTCTTGCATGTATTTTGGTCTGTTCTTGGACTTCTATTTTTTACTATTTTTTTTTTTTTTTCAAACAGGATCTCACTCTATCACCCAGGCTGGGGTACAGTGGTGTGTTCTTGGCTCACTGCAACCTCCACCTCCTGAGTTCAAACGATTCTCCCACCTCATACTCCTGACTAGCTGGGACCACAGGCGTACACCACTCGCCTGGCTAATTTTTTGTAGATTTTGTAGAGATGGGGTTTTGGCATGTTGCCCAAGCTGGTCTCCAACTGTGGGCCAAGCGCTCCACCTTCCTTGGCCTCCCAAGGTGCTGGGATTACAGGCGTGAGCCACTGTGCCTGGCCTGGACTTTCTGTTCTTTTCCATTGATCTGTCTATTCATGTTTCAGTATCAAACCATTTAAATTAATAGCTTAATAATTTATATTTGATAGGACTATTTTTCTCTTTTCCTCCTCGATCTTGCATGTATGTTTATTATTCTAGAAGAAACTATCATTTGTCAAAAATGCGCCTCTTCTCTCTAATTACACACCAAGTATTTTTACTGGAATTGTTTGAATTTGTAGTTTTGGGGTTAATTGGCATTATTAGACCATGTGAGAATTAAAAGGATGAATCCAAATAAAGTGCTTAGAGCAGTGCCTGGCATAAACAGTCAAAGGAGAATAGCTGCTGTGCTGGATATTCCTTTTGCTCATTCAAATATGTTCTCTACTCTTCACCTTGCTCTCTGTGGAAAGAGGCTAACCTCTGTGGAGTGCAGCTCGTGCCATCTGGCTTCTGGTTGGGTTGGCCAATGGGAGGCCTAGCAGGAGATGGGCAGGTGGGAAGAGAGAGAGTTTAGGGTACATTTCCCAGCTTTTCCCCTTGGAGGGCTGTGTTTGTTTACCTAAGGTCACACTTCTTGTCTTCTCTCCCACAATGAGAGTCTTCACTAGGGTCCAGTAGTAACAGCTTCCCGCTGTTGCTAGCCCCTGGGTGCTGCACCCTGGCCAGATCTCAGTAAACAGTCCCTGTATGAAGTTCTCTTCACTTACCTCCTTGAGTTTGTCATCAGTTTTCTGCTGGGAACCTGACTGGTAAAGTTGCTCTCATCTTCCTTCTTTTTTTTCTCCACTTCCTCCTCCTGTTCATTTTAACTACCAGCACTGAATGTTCCTATTCTAGTCTTCTCTATCCTTCAATAGAGATTAAAATTTTCTTCATAGAGGCCTTTACAATATTTGTTGTTTATACCCAGATTTACTTTTATTTCGTTGCAGATATAAATGAAATATTTTCCTTCATTTTGTTTTCTACCTAATTGGTTGTATGTAGGCAAACTATTAATTTTTGAATTGATTTTGTAAATCAGTTGTATACTGTTTATTGTTCCTAGTAGTTTTTCAGTCCCTTTTCTTGTCTATTTCACAATCACCTGCAAATAACAGTTTTGCCTTTTTCTTTATTAGGAAATATTTATTTGGAAATGATTGTTTCTTCAAATATGTTTGAATATTAGGAGTTTTTATATGGGAGTGGTTATTTTAGTCACATGATTTTGAGTCATTTGTTGAGATACTTTAAGTTTTTTACCTTTGCTCTAATAGAGTAAATTACCTTAACAGATATTCTAATATTAATTTATCCTTAAAAATCTAGGATGATTCTTACTTGGTTAAAATATATTGTTCTTTTAAAACAAAGAAATATATATTATTCTACTGATGATTCTACTTTCTAATACTTTAGGGCTTTTGCAGCAATATTTCTTACTGAAATCAATCTATAGCTTTCTTGGCTTTTCTAGTGTCATGTTGTGGTAATGTTAGTCTGTTGGCATCATCCTTGGATTTTCTGAGGTAAATTAAAAAGAGTAAAGCAGTAAGTAAAATATTTTTTAAAAACTGTTTTTTTGGATACAGAGATTTTCAAAGCACTGAGCAAATTAACCTGTTACCAGAGAAACTGGCATCATAAACTTTCTGATTATAAAGCTGGTTTTTTTTGTATCAAAATGAAAATACAGTTGCTATAAGACTTAAAATGTTTATGTAATGAAGCAGTGGCATATAATACCATCTTCCATTTGATAGTCTTCATATACTTTATCTCATCCTGTGAAGAGGAATGGGTGTTATTAGCTCCATTTAACAAGTGAGATTTAGGTTCAGAGAGATTGCTCCTTGCCAGAGGTCACATGGCTAACAAGGTTAAGCTCTAGAACTAGAAACCTAATCTTCTCACTCTTGGTCCAGTGCTACTTCACTTTACTATATCCTCTTTAGGAATAGAGGTAATGCAATTTCATAAATCAAATCACATTATTTCCAAAGCAATTATGTATGAAGACTTTAGCATTTTTCTTATAATGCATATTGTAAGTCAATTTATGACCACATTTTCTTGAGGTAGAGAACAAGTTTATAATTTTGTATTATAAATATCAACAAAGAATCACCCACTTAAAGAACTAGTGCTGCCTTCCTACTTGCAAGGGATTGTATAGGTTCTTCCTAGATACAAATGGAAGGAAAAAAAGTGTCGTCTTGTGCTCATGGACAACAATTACATTTTACATTTCTTCGTTTTGAAAATATGAATTTTTAAATTTATTCTTAATAAGTTAATACATGTTCATCATTTAAAAAATCAAGGGAAAGGTCCGGGCACGGTGGCTCACGCCTGTAATCCCAGCACTTTGGGAGGCCAAAGCGGGTGGATCACGAGGTCAAGAGATTGAGACCATCCTGGTCAACATGGTGAAACCCCGTCTCTACTGAAAATACAAAAAAATTACCTGGGCATGGTGGCACATGCCTGTAGTCCCAGTTTCTCAGGAGGCTGAAGCAGGAGAATTGCTTGAACCCAGGAGGTGGAGGTTGCGATGAGCCCAGATCGCGCCATTGCACTCCAGCTTGGGTAACAAAAGCGAAACTCCGTCTCAAAAAAAAAAGGGGAAAAGAACAGGCAAAAATATCATAATCATTTATAATGTTACTACCCAGAGATAACGTTGTGAACATATTGGTGTTTAGCTCAGTAATCCTGCTATCTGTTCATTGAAATATAGTGTTTTTCCTACTGTGTGTAATGTTTCATAATCCGTTTTTTAAAAAAAACTTATGTCAGTAGTTTTCCGTATTATGAAATACTCTTTTATAGAAAATACTGGAGACTTTTTTTCTAATAAGATCTTATTGGAAACCCAGATATTTATTTTAATAACTTATTGTTATTAACTTTATTGGAATTAAAAGGTAGATTTGATGAAAGGAAAACTTTGAAATAGAGTTGTATCCAGTGGTGTGTTGGTAAATGTGTAGCAACTGGATCTCTTAAACAAAAATGGTGCTTACCAATTTCTGCTCATTTTAACTACTAGTGCTGAATGCTCGTATTCCAGTCTTCTCTGTCCTTCAGTAGAGACTAGTGTACATCCTCTTATCATGGCTGATTTGAAGTTGTCAATACAGTATCACTGAATGGCATGGGGAAGATATGTACAGAATTGGCTCTCATGAACTAATGTGTGTCGGCTCCAGCCTGCCACTTGTATCAGCCAGAATTTCTTTAGTGGCAAGTAACAAAAAACTTGTTCCAAATTCTTTTACCCAATAAGATTTACCTAGAAGATCCAGAGTTGAGTGCCTCCAGATATGGTTAATTCAGCAGCTCAGGATTATTGTCACTTACCCATGTTCAGTCTCTTTTGCTATTAATGTAATATACCATGTCGGTAGAATAAAAATCAAAAGCCATGTTCTCATCTCAGTAGATGCAGGAAATGCATTTAACAGAATCCAACACCCTTTCATGATAAAACCACTCAGAAAACTAGGAATAGAAGGCAACTTCCTCAACCTAATAAAAGGCACCTACAAGAAACCCACAGCAAATATTGTGCTTAATTTTAAAGACTGGATGCTTTCTTTGTAAGACCAGAAACAAGGTAAGGATGTCTGCTTGTGTTGGTTGTAATTCAGCATTGAACTAGAGGTTCTAGCCAGGTCACTTAGGCAAGAAAAAGAAATAAAAAACATCCAGATTAGAAAGGAAAAAGCAAAACTAGACATAGATGACATGATTATCTATATAGAAAATACTAAGGAATCTACTAAAGAATTTTTAGCACTAATAAATGAGTTTAGCAAAGTTGCCAGATGCAAGATCAACGTACAGAAATTAGTTGTATTTCTGTACCCTTGAAATGAACAACCTGAAAATGAAATGGAAACAACTCAATTTTTAATAGCACACAAAAGCATAAAATACTTAGGAATAAATTTAGCAAAGGGAGTGCAAAATATATTGTCTGAAAACGACAAAATAATGTTGAAAGACATTTAAGATCTAAATAAATGGAAGAATATCACATGTTCATGGATTGGAAAACTTAATATTGTTAAGATGGCAGTACTCCCCAAACTGATCTGTAGATTCAATATAGTCCCTTTCAGAATCCCAGCTGATTGCTCTAGAAATTGACATAGTGATCTGAAAAAGTATATGGAATTTCAAGGGACCCAAAATAATACAAACAATCTAGAAACAAAGAACAAGGTAGGACTCACACTTCCTGATGTCAGAACTTAGTACAGAGCAACAGTAATCAAGACAGTGGGGTACTGGAACTGGCATAAGCTTAAACACATAGGTCATTGGAATAGAATTGAGAGTAGAAAAATAAACTACTGCATCTGTGGTCAGCTGATTTTTGACAAGGGTACCAAGGCCATCCAATGGGGGAAAGAAGAGCCTTTTCAACAAATTGTGCTAAAACAATTGGATAGCCACATGGAAAAGGAATGAATTTTTGACACATGCTCCAACTTGGATGAAGGCCAGTGCAGAGCCCAAGCTTTGTGAATCAGTAACATCTATATGAAATATTCACATATATGCAGAGAGGTGCCAAGGGACAGTCTAATTTAAGATTCATATAAACATATTTATCTGGCAACATAAGTTAATATTTTGGTAGGAGTCCCAACAAGTTAAAACTCTAAAGTGTTTGAATATGTGCATTTTAAGGAAATAATTTGCATGCCATAAAATTCACCCTTTTAAATGTATGATTCAGTGGTTTTTAGTTGATTCACAAAGTTGTGCAACCTTTACTACTCATCGCAGAGCTTCTTCATCACCTCAAAAAGAAACTCTGAACCCCATTAGCACTCCCTACTCCCTCCTCCCTCAGCCCATGGCAACTAATAATCTAATTTCTGTCTCTATGAATTTACAAATTGAATATGTACATTGTGCTTTTTTTTTTTTTTTTTTACTGCATGTTTAAAATAGTGTCCCAAAATTAAATTATAATCATTTGGGAGATAGTTTGAACATTTATGTTTTGCAGCACTTACTTTAAATATTATAAATATTTCATGTTTCTGTTTTTACAATCAGTCATTCCTTATTGTTGGATATTTAGAATGTTTACAGTTTTTCACTATTATAAACAATGCTGTAATGATAATCTTTGTTGCTAAATCTTCATGCTCATCCATGATTGTTTTCTTAAGATTAATTCCTAGAAGTAGTATATAACTAGTTACAGTATTAGGTGCAGTTTTAAGTCTTTGATAAACATGGCCAAATTACCTTCCAGAAGTTTGCACCAATTTTTGCTGAAACAGTGATGTAACAAAGACTCATAAGTTTTAAAATATTATAATACAGTAAGTGACTGTTTTTTGGTGGACAGGTCTGTGCAAACCTACCCCCAAAGTTTGAGAGAGCTGAGGAAGGCTAACCTCTCCAGTTTCTCAGAAAGAAGCATTTAATAGGGACTTAAGAAAAGAAGCCATGCCTGTGTTCAGGCAGCAGCAAGACAAGAGGGTGGATCCCATTATCCCCTAAACCCAGAATTATACACCATAGGGAAGGGGTGTACGTGTTTCAGAAGGAATGTGTAGGACAACTGAAGATCAGTAACTTGAAGGTTGTTTTGACCTGAGGGCGAGATTGACGGTAAGTGTGCTGTTACACAGAAAACAAAAGATAAACTGGAAATCTTAGAGGCCTTCCCAGAACAGGTTAATCAGAAGTCAGCATGGTAGATTAGCATCCAAGTTGGAGTTGCTTTAGCCTCTACAGCACCAAATTTTATTTTCTTTATATAGGGTGGTCTCTGCTTCACAATTAAATGTTTACTTGACTACTTTTGAAAATTGTTTTCTGCCCAACACTTTAGAAAGTTTTCAGTAACATGAGTCATAATTTAAAAATCAAATGTGCTAGAAACATTACCTCAAATAAGCAAAGCTACTGTGGTACCAGTTTGTATCCCAGGTTCTAAATAAGGGGCTCTTTAAATATGTATTAGTCATCAGCTGTAAACTGCTTGTAGTATATCCAATCTATTCTTAACTATTAATAGAATGAATTAAAACTTTCAGCTTTGGCGAGGCACAGTGGCTTATACCCAACACTTTGGGAGGTTGAGGCGGGAGGATTCTTGAGTCCAGGAATTCTAGACCAGCCTGGGCAACATAGGGAGACTCCATTTCTACAAAAAAAAAATTTTTTTTAATTAGCTGGGCATGGTGGTACACACCTGTGGCCTCAGCTACTAGAGAGGCTGAGAGGCAGGAGGATCACTTGAGCCTAGGATATCAAGGCTGCAGTGAGACTTGATCACACTACTGTACTCCAACTTGGGTGACAGAGCAAGACCCCATCTCAAAACAGAACAAAAACTGGCCTGGCTCAGAGGCTCATGCCTGTAATCCCAGCACTGTGGGAGGCCGAGGTGGGCAGATCACTTGAGGTCAGGAGTTTAAAACCAGCCTGGCCAACATGGTGAAACCCTGTGTCTACTAGCTGGGTGTGGTGGCACACACCTGTAATCCTGGCTACTCGGGAGATTGAGGCAGAAGACTAGCTTGAACCCAGGAATTAGAGGTTACAGTGATCTGAGATTGCTTCACTGCACCCCAGCCTGAGTGATAGAGGAAGACTCTTGTCTCCATAAAAAAAACAGCAACAAAATGAAACTTTCAGCTTTCTCAAATTAGTTACTTTGGGGTTTTTAAAGCTTCTCCAGTAAATCTTGAAATAAGCAATTCTGGTGTCCAAATATGACTGAATTTCATTTTTCTCTTTATACCTGCGTGTTAGAGATGTTAAAGTTGACCCGACTTTCTTGGGAGAGAGGGAATTCATTCTAAAATGAGGAAATAAATTGGGTAAAAGTGTGGCAGTGGTAATGCCTAAGCCATGTTTAGGAAATCATGAATAATTATTTGGCTGGAATTAGGGTAGGTATAAGGTGGAAAATGAAATATTAAAATTAAGTTTTGCCATGAGAGATACTTTAAAAATGATATTCTGTCTTTGTAATACAAAATACCATGCTGTTGGCTAGAGAAGGATGTGCTGGTGTATATAATTTGATGAGGGCTAAATACTGTGTGTTCTTCGTTGTGTCCTATTTTAAACCTTGGTTATATAGATTATTGTTATATTAGTTTGAATTATATCAGCATATTAAAGGATATATGCTGGTATACTGAGTGATGCATATTTTTTCTAGAGTGTGCGTGTATGTGTCTAGGGGAGGTGCAGGATGTATGCGTATACACACACTTTGCCTCTCCTGGTTTGTTCTTCCAGTCTTATCTTCTGTCCTATGTTCCCAACTGCTGGTGGCAAATCCCAAGAGAACTTGGTAATTGACAGGAGCTTTCATGAATTCATATATATTTCAAACAGTAAACTGAAAAAAAAAATTCTTAAATATATACAAGCATATTTTAAATATAAATACTGTTGTGATGAATTAAATCCATTTAAACATAAATTCACAATAATGTTATGTTATTTTGTGCTTTTCTCAGTCAGTGGATATCGGAAGAAGGCCTATCATGTGGGTGTGTTTAAGATATTTTTCCATTAAAATATTATTATTATTCAAAATACTAAACACCACCTATGCTGGCCATGTCTTGTTTCCTAAAAGTAAATTTGTGATTTAGACTCTGAAACACTTGGGGAAATTTCTGACTGGTTTAACATTTTTAAGTGCATGCCTAGTTATTGATTCAGATGATTGAAAATTGACTATTACGTTGAGTACCATGGGTGCTGGCCAAAACTTGAAAAGGAGAGCACTGTGGTCAAACTTTTACTTGATAGTGAATCTTCAGTTTACTTTTTAAAATACCATGTCTGTTTCTTGTTGTAACTTAGAGAAGCTGGCCATTTAAATGGGAGCAAAGGGAACAAGGTTGAGTAATGTCTGCTCTTTAGAGAGGCAGAAATCATTTTAAAGAATTGAGTCAAGTTAATGCAATACCTAAATATATTATCAAAGCACTGTGTATTAGGCTATTCTTGCTTTGCTGCAAAGAAATAACCTGAGACGGGGTAATTTATAAAGAAAAGAGGTTTAGACCAGGCTCGGTAGCTCATACCTGTAATCCCAGAACTTTGGGAAGATGAGGTCGGTGGATCACCTAAGGTCAGGAGTTTGAGACAAGCTTGGCCAACATGGCGAAAACTGGTCTGTACTAAAAATACACACACACACACACACACACACACACACACACACACAAATTAGCCGGGCGTGGTAGTGGGTGCCTATAATCCCAGCTACTTGGGAGGCTGAGGCAGGAGAATCACTTGAACCCAGCAGGTGGAGGTTGCAGTGAGCCGAGATAACGCCATTGCCCTCCATCCTGGGGGACGAGAGCAAAACTCCGTCTCAAAAAAAAAAAAAAAAGAAAGAAAAGAAAAGAGGTTTAATTAGCTCACGGTTCTGCAGGCAATACAGGAAGCATGGTGCTGGCATCTGTTTGGCTTCTGGTGAAGCCTCAGGGAGCTTTCAATCATGGCAGAAGGCAAAGGGGGAATAGGCACATCATGTGGTAGGTAAAAGCAGGAGCAAGTGAGAGAGAGAGAGTGGGTGGGGAAGGAGAAGTGCCACACACTTTTTTAAAAAAATTAAGTTCTGGGATACATGTGCAGAACTTGCAGGTTTGTTACGTAGGTATACATGTGCTATGATGGTTTGCTATACTGCCACTTTTAAACGACCAGATGAGTGAACTCAGAACACTCACTTATCACCAATGGGATGGTCTGGGCCATTCATCAGGGATCCACCCCCATGATCCAAATACCTCCCACCAGGCTCCACCTCAGATACCAGGGATTACATCTCAACATGAGATCGGTAGGGACAGATACCGAAACTATATCATACTAGTTAAAGAGAGATGATTTTTAAGGTTTGCAAATTTTAGTTGATGACTTTTTTGGACTTGGGAGAGAATGGGATAAAAACACCTTGGTTATCTTCCTGGATTATCTTTATGAATATCGTCACTGTCTGTTTTGATCCTTGTAACAACTGTGTCCAGGTACTTTTTCATTATCCTGGTGGAGAAAACAGGTTTAGAATATAACTTATATCAAGACTCTATAGTTAGGAAGAGTAAACACTGGATTTGAATCAGTGATCAGATGACCAAAGGCAGTGCGCCCCTGGTCCAATTTTAAGAGCATATTTGTTTGCATGAATTTCAGACTAGAGAGAATTCCTAACTTTAATGAATTGCATGGAAATATTTTTTTCTTTTTCATTGTTTTTATTGTGGTAAAATATGCCTAACATAAAACTTTCCATTTTAACTATTTAGAAGTGCACAATTTTGGTAGTATTAAGTACATTAATAATGTTGTGCAATGATCACCATTATCCATTTCCTCAACTTTTTTATCATCCCAAACAGAAATTTTGTACCCCTTAAACAATAACTTGATATTCCCGGCTCTCTCCAGCCTCTGGTAACCTCTGTTCTACTTTCTATGTCTATGAACAGAGTATTTTTTTAATGAGAAACTTTGTTGATGGCAGATGATATGGCTTAACTTTTAAATTTCTTTGTAGAGTGTTATTATAAATGAATTTCTTTTGAACAAGAAGTACCATGTACTTCAATGCAAATTAAGTTATTTTTGCTTTCTTAATTCTTTGTCTTTTCTATTTTAAACAAAGCGTTATAATTACATATGCTAAATACAGAATGCTTCGTGTTCTCTTACTTTATTAAATGTAAACAAATGGTGTTAAGAGAAAATAGCTTTTTCTGAATCTTACTAAACTGCTTTTTATACATTGTTCTAGTTAGAGTTCCTTAAGTTGCATTGCAGTTAGTCTTAATTGCCTTTGCAATTAAGTTCATCAAAATGGGTAACAAATCCAAGAGATGACTATCTTTTTGCCAACCTGCATAAATTTGTATCATGTTCTCCTAGCTGATGGTTATCAAATTGTACATGATTTAACTCAAGCTATTTATTATTTCTTTCTATTTATTTATTTATTTTTGACTCAAGCTGTTTTTTTAAAATGAGTGTTGAATGTAATAATTATTGCTCATTGTAGTCCATTAGGAAGAGTTACTGGGAGGTGCTCCATACTTTGGCCAGATCCTGGGCTTTGTTGTTTTTTGTTCCATTGACCCATGAGGTTGTGAAAATCCTAAAACTCAGGTTCACCCACTTTAACTTGACATTGAGGCGAAAGCCAGCGTCAGTACTTTGATTACTTGTTGCATTCCTTGTTTTACTGTTTTTGCCAGATTATTTATTTTCTTAACTGCTCATGGATTCATTTCAGATATTTTCAGTATTTTCCAGCATTTTTAGTTGTTTTCAGTGGTAGAGTTAGGTCTCTAAACTAGCCCATTGTTGGAAATGGAAGTATTCTTAGAGACTTTGCAAAACGGATTCATTCACTCCACCCAGTAAGTAATAATAATCAGAACACAGATTTTGTTTTGGTTAGTGTCTTTTTTATTTTTATTTTTTGTAGAGTTCGGAGGGTCTCACTATGTTGCTCAGGCTGGAGTGGAGTCACTAGTCAAACATGCAGTCATAGACCACTACAGCCTGAATTTCTGGGCTCAGGTGGTCCTCCTGCCTCAGCCTCCCGAGTAGCTGGGACAAAAGGGGTGCAGGACTGGACCTGATTCTGCCACCATGTATTTTTGACTGCTAAGTCAGTGTCTGTTCCGTGTCTGTTTTAGACTTGAATGAAAGAATTTTTGATGTTAGCTGCAATAGCTTGCTTTCATCTTCTGAAGGTACTAAAGGAGCAGGTTAGGGGAAGGAGAGGATTTGAACCTAATGTTCTTTTTCTAGCCTAGCACTGGAATAAACTTTAAGTCCTAAAAGAAGATTCTGTTTGATGTTTGTTGAGCAAGGGCCTTCTTGTCACTTTCTTTTTATATTCAAAGTGGCTTCTTTCTGGTTTTAACGTTACTGAGGTGTGAGAGGGAGAGGAATGTTATTGGTATGTATGTGTGTGAGAGAATGTATAGAACCAAACTGGGGCCCACTCACCTGGCATAGTAAAACCAAATACCCACAGGGAGGAACACAGCAATTGGTGTTTACTGCAGAGTGCTAATTAGGGAGGACCGGCAGCTAAATGCTTAAATCCTCGCCTCCTGGGTCGCTTGCAGGCAAGGATTTTTAAATGCAGGGTAAGTTTCAGGAAAGCAGAAGCTGCAGGCAAAAATCATACATCAATACAGGGAGGTCACACGTTGGTTTAAGTTTAAAAGGTTGAGATATCTTGAAGCAGGGGCTTACATGTTGTAGGTAGATTCAGAGAGCTTCTGATTTGCCATTAGTTAAGGAAGAGAAGCTTTGTTTAAAAATTTAAGGTCAGTAGAAAAAATGTTAACTGGCTAGGGGGTGTGACTTTCTCCAGGTGCTACAGAAAGAAACTTAGAATAAAAAGTGAGTTATAAAGTTTAGTTTTCACTTTCCCCTTATCTGGACTCCAAGTGCCAGTGGATCTGTTAGGTGGAGGTCCTCAGTGGGATCTGAGCCTCTGAAAGACAATTCAGGGACATATGTTCAGATGTTATTTTTAGTTTCTGTAGGGAAAGCAAACATCTCTGGAGCTGTAACTTCCTTGGCTATTGTTTTAGACTACTATTACCTTCTTGTTTAACAAGTTAAGTAGTTACCTCTAGGGCTAGCTAGATGCCTGGAATTTCCCTTGAAGGAACTTAAGGATTTTCCTTTGCGAGTCTCTAAAAAAGGGAGTCTAAGGACTCACTGCTCTGTTTCAAAAAACAGCTGTCTTCAGGGGGCTGCTCTTTAGTTTGAATAGTTACCATTTGTAAGTTTTTAGCCTTTGGCGCTCCCAGTCCTTTTCTGTCTGTGAGGTTTTGGTTTTAGCCATTTTCTCTTCTCTCCTTGGGTAATCCTACTTACCAGTCTTGATTGGTAGAGGATTACTCCAAGTCCCTCTCTCCAGCTCAGCTCTCTTTCCAAGCCTTGAGACTCATGCCCAGCCACAAGTGAACATTTCCACTTTGTTGTCCTTCATGTCCAGGCATTTAACCTCTCCTGAAACCTTAAAGCCAATCAGCCTCTTATGTCTTAATCACATTTCTCTATTCTCCTGTCTACTACCCTGGTCTAGATCATCTTCTCTTCTGGATTAAGGCAGTAACTTTCTTCCAGATCTCCCTAAAGACTGAAGTCTTCCACTGTGTTAATCCATTCCACTCTGGGACCTAGAGTATTTTTTCTAAAATGCAATTTGTGTATTAATCTCCTAGATGAAACCTCTTGGTGACTTCCTTCTGTCTTTGCATGCAATTCAGACTCCTTGTTACGGTTGACAGTTTTGATTACTCCTCTGGTCTTAACTCTCTCGTCCTCCCAATTTAACTTTGAATTCTATTAATAATTATGTTAAATTTCCTGTGGAGGTGGAAGGTGGGATGGATTTTGCTCCTCTCTATGAAATTCAATTTTTTGAGGGATAATTTACACATAGTTTGATTAATTTTAACAAGCAGGTACACTTATGCAACTAGTACTCCAATCAAGATATTGTACTCTTTAGTCACTCCAATAAGTTCTTTTGGGGCCCTTTGCCACGGGTTTCCCCCAGCTTCTGCCCCAGGTAACCACTGATCTGACTTCTAGCACTATTGATTAGTTTTGCCTGTTTAGAACTTCACATGAATGGAATCATAGAGTGTACTTTTTTCCCCCTGGCTTTTTTCACTTAGCTCAGTGTTTTTGATACGTATTTATATGATTGCATGTATCATTAGTTTGCCCCATCTTATTTCTGAGTAGTATTCTCTTGAATGGATATGCCACAGTTTACTTATCCATTATCAGTTGATGAATGCTTATGTTGTTACCAGCTTTGACTTTTAGGAATAAAACTGGTATGAACATTTGTGTTCAAGTCATTTTACAGATACACATTTGCATTAGCATGAGCATTCTATTGCTCCATATCCTTGCCAACACTAGATATTATTAGTTTTCAATTTTAGCCATTCTTGTGGATGTGTAATAGTATCTTGTAGTTACAGTAGTTTGCATTTATCTGATGAGTAAACACGTTAAGCATCTTTTCGTATTCATGTAGGCTATTTGTAGGTCTTCTATTATGACTTACCTGTTTAAATCTTTAGCTTGTATTTTTAAATTAGGTTATTTGTCTTATTATTTGTCTTACTAAGTTTTAAATGTGGCCTGGTGCAGTGGCTCACACTTGTAATGCCAGCACTTTGGAAGGCCAAGGTGGGTGGATCACCTGAGATCTGGGGTTTGAGACCAGCCTGGCCAACATAGTGAAAGCCCATCTCTACTAAAAATACAAAAATTAGCTGGGCATGGTGGTACATGCCTGTAGTCCCAGCTGCCTGGGAGGCTGAGGCAGGAGAATTGCTTGAACCTGGGAAGTGGAGGTTGCAGTGAGACAAAATTGCACCACTGCACTCTGGCCTGGGCAACAGAGTGAGACTGCTTCTAAAAAACAAACAAAACACACACACACACACACACACACACACACACACACACACAATTCTATATGTTATGTATTTCTGGATACAAATTCTTCTTTTCTGCCTTTTTTTGATAACAAGTTCTTTATCAGACTTACATTTTACAGATATTTTCTTTGAGTCTGTGCCTTTTTATACCTTAACACTGTGTTTTGAAGAACAGAGGTTTTTAGTTTTAGTGAAAACCAATTAACACATTTTTTTCTTTTGTGATTAGTGTTCTTGTTTCTAGAAATCTTTACTTAACCCTAGATTATGGATATATTCTCATACATTTTCTTAGAAATTTTATTATTTTAGTCCTTGTGTTTAAATATAAAATTCATTTTTAATTTTTTGTATGGCATGAGATTGAGTGTTGAGATTCATTTAAAAAATATTTATATAGCTTTTCCAGTGTCATTTATTGAAAAGACTATACTTTCCCCTGAATTATTTTGGTGCTTTTGTTGAGCATCAAATTTCTAAAAAAAAGTCTACCGGGATTTTGAGACTGCATTAAATTTATGGAACAATTTAGGGAAAATTTACAATATTGTCTTCCAAAATTGACAGTTTTGTGTCTACCAATCGGTAAACACATTATTAGTTTCCCAGGGCTGTTAAAACAAAGCATCCAAGGCTTGGTGGCTTGAAACAACAGAAATTATCTGACAGTTCTGGAGGCTAGAAGTCTGAAATCAAGGTGTCAGCAAGGCCCTGCTCCCAGGAGCCAGTTGCCTCTCCTAGCTCCTTTTTAGTGGTTGCTAACAATCCTTGGTGTTATTTGGCTTACAAAGAAATCACTCCAATCTTTGCCTCTATCTTCACATGGCCTTCTCCCCTGTGTGTTTCTGTGTCTGTGTCCAAGTTTCCCTGTTCTTAGAACGACACCAGTCATTAGATTTAGAGCCCACACTAACGCAGTATGCCCTCATCTTAACTTGATTACATTTGCAAAAACCCTGTTTCCAAGTGAGGTCACATTTACAGGCCCCCTGGGGTTAGGGCTTTGACCTATCTTTTGGGGAGACACAATTCAACCCCATACTATGTTTTATGGTTTTCAGTGTATGGATCATGCACATATCCTATTAAATTTATCCTTAAGTACTTTATGTTTGTGGTTATGATTACAAGTGGTATTTTTAAATTTTCATTTTCCAATCATGTTTTACTAATATACAGAAATACAGTTTATTTTTTTATATCAACCATGTGTCTATTGACTGTACTAAGTTGTATTAGTTCTAGTAGCTCTTTTGTAGTGTCTTTAGGATTTTCTACATAGACAGTCATGTCTGCACAAAAGACAGTTTTTTCCTTCTTTCCCAATTTATATGCCTGATGCTTTTTCTTTTTTGGTCTTAATGTATTTAATGGCTCTGACTTTGAGTACCATGTTCAAGTGGTAGAGCAAACATCCTTGCTTTGCTTGCAATCTTAGGGCAAAAGCATTCTTAAGTACAATGATGGCTATGGCTTTTTTTTTTTTTTTTTTGGATAGAGTCTGACTTCATCACCAGGCTGGAGTGCAGTGGTGCCATCTTGGCTCACTGCAACCTCTGACTCCCTGGTTCAAGTGATTCTCCTGCCTCAGCCTCCCAAGTAGCTGGGATTACAGGTACATGCCACTACATCCACCTAATTTTTGTATTTTTAGTAGAGACAGGGTTTCACTATGTTGGCCAGGATGGTCTCGATCTCCTGACCTTGTGATCCACCTACCTCAGCCTCCTAAAGTGCTAGGATTACAGGCATGAGCCACTGTGCCTGGCCAGATTTTTTTTTTTAATAGATGTCCTTTATAGGTGAAGAAGTTTTCTTTTATTCTTAGTTTATTAAGACTGTTTATCATAAATGACTATTGAATTTTGTCAAATGCATTTTTCTTATCAATTCAACTGATTGTATTTTTTTCTTAATTCTGTTGTTGAATTACATTTATTGTTTCTTTGAATGCTAAATCAATTTTAGATTCCTAGGATAATCTCCACTTCTCATAATGTATTTCCTTTTTATATGTTAATGAATTTGATTTACTAATACTTTCTTAATGATTGTTTTATCTGTGTTTATAGGGGATATTGGTCTATGGTTTTATTTTCTTGTCATTGTCAGCATTTGGTATCCATTGATTTTCAGCATTTGATTGCTCTGTATCTAGGTATAGAATTATTGGTGGTTTTTTATGTTTGGAGTTCATTTAAACTGCTTTGACATATGGATTGATAGTTGTTATCAAATGAGAAAAATATTTGGTCATTATTGCTTCAAGTATGTTTGCTACCTTTTATGTTCCTTTTGAGTGTCTAGTTACTCCACATGAGACTACTTGATGTTGTCTGGCAGGCTCACGGGGTTCAGATTCTTTTTTATTGTTGTTGGTTTTGTTTTGTTTTGTTTTTTCTCTCTGCGTGCATCAGGTTAGGTAATTTCTATTAATCTTTTCTTATATTGTGTTTTGTTAGCTTTTAAGCCCGGCTGTAAATTTCTTAGTATAGATACTGTATTTTTCAGCTATAGATGATCCATTTTTTTTAAGTTTCTTTTTTTCATTGTGTACATGTTTTCTTTTGAATCTTTGGACTTATTTACAGTAACATTTAAGAAGTATTTGTCTACCAATTCTATTATCTTAATCATTTAGGGATTTGTTTTTATTGAACACTCCCCTCCACTCCAGTTTTGAGGTCACATTTTTTTATTTTTTCTCCTAATTTGAAATTTTTGATTTGTCATCCTTTAAAGAATATTACGTTTTGATCTGGTAGGCAATTTAGTGACTTGCACATCAACTTGATCCCTTTAGACTTACTGTAAGTTTTGTTAGTATTTCCAGTATACCTTTCAACACTGATGGACTGGTTTTACCCTCCTCCTAAGGTATGGCATTTCTGGAATCTCTATGGAATGTCCCAGGTATTCTGTGAGGTCTCTTCTCTGTAGTTGAGATTCTGAGCTCTCCTAGTTGTTCTTCCCCTGGTAGTTAATTATTTTCTAGCCTCATGGAGTCTCATCCTATACATACCCAGCTTAGTATTCAGCCAAAGATTCAAGGGGACCCACCCTCAGACTACTGGAGCTCACTGTCCTCACAGCTTCCTCCTCCCTGGCATTCAGCCCTACATATTCTAGGTACCTCAGCCTCCCTGAGCTGCAGTCTCTGTCTCCTTAGCTTTGTGAGACAGCTGTGCTCTGCAAGATTGCTCTGTTTCACTTTCAGGTTTGGCGACTGCCTATAGGAACGAGCCTGGGCAATGTTAGGGCTTACCTTGGTTTTTATCCTTCTCTCAGGAATCAAAGTCCTGCAGTACTTGGTAACATCTGAAAACAATTTTTCACATATTTCATTTTGAAAGCTTAACTTTTTAGTCGTTTATATAATAGGAGAGCTAGTCCAGTACCAGTTACCTTATAATTTATTGAACCTTGTTTATGTTTTTAATTGGCCAAGATTTAGCTTACCTCTGATAATTTGTACCTACTGCTTTTTCTGCCTGAGGCTCTTTTCCCCACTGCCTGTACCTGACAAGCTCTTACTCATTATTTTTAAGGATGAGATTACATTGTCACATTTTTCCTCATAGTCTTCCTTGATGTTACCAAATCCTGGGTTAACTGTCATACTTGATACTCATAGCACTCTGCATTTACATGTAATTGTAATTACTTGTTATTCTGATTGTGTATAGCCCCCATAAAAATCTAAGCTGTGTGAGGGCAAGAACTGTGTCTCATTCACAGTATTTCCCTTGTGCCTAACACAGTTAAGATTTCAATCTCTGTGTGTGTGTCTCTTCCTTTTGCAGTGTTGTATGTGGAGATGAAATTGTACAATTCAATTCCAAGTGCCCCAAGTATACTAAAGAAAATTTTTGGACTTTCACTCTGGTTTGGAGAGGGAGGCAATTATAGACAGTTGCCATCCTTATTCAGAAGTCCTGCTTGTTTTTGTTTTGTTTTGTTTTGTTTTTTTGAGTTGGAGTCTCGCTCTGTCTCCAGGCTGGATTGCAGTGGTGTGATCTCAGCTCACCGCAACCTCCGCCTCCCAGGTTCAAGTGATTCTTTGGCCTCAGCCTCCCAAGTAGCTGGGACTACAAGTGCGCACCACCATACCCAGCTAATTTTTGTATTTTTAGTAGAGATGGGGTTTCACTTTGTTAGCCAGGCTGGTCTTGAACTCTCAACCTCGTGATCTGTCCACCTTGGCCTCCCAAACTGCTGAGATTACAGGTTTGAGCCACTGCACCCGGCCCCAGAAGTCTTCTTTTTAAATTTGTCCTATTTCTGCCAAGATTGGTGTTTTTTCCTTTAATATCTATATTATAACTATTTATATATTTATATTTGCCTACAAGTATTGGTCTGTTTATAATGTTACTTACAGGTGAAGTTTTTTTCTCTTCACCTACAAATCAATCTCATTTAAAAAAAGTATCTTTCAAGATAAACACTGTAACCACTTAGTTGCCATAGTAGTTTTGAGGAAGTTAATGTGGCTTGATCTCATGTGGGGTGTAGTGGTGGGTGCACTGTCCCATTGAGGAGCTTTTAATAACAGTAGCTTTCTTAGAAAGACTTCTTTAATTATTAAATTGAAGAAGATACATTTATGTTGTACTAATCTTATTTATCTTTTGCGTGTGGAAAAAGAATGTTTCCATTTTTCATTTCACAAGAGTTGTAAGTGAGAGCATTTTAAGATTACTAGTACAGGCTGGGCTCTGTGGCTCACGCCTGTAATCCCAGCACTTTGGGAGGCTGAGACCGGCTGATCACAAGGTCAAGAGTTCGAGACCAGCCTGACCAACATGGTGAAACCCTGTCTCTACTAAAAATACAAAAAAAAAGAAAAAAATGAGATGGGTGTGGTGGCGTGTGCCTGTAATCCCAGCAACTCAGAAGCCTGAAGCAGGAGAATCACTTGAACTCGGAAGGCAGAGGTTGCAGTGAGCCGAGATCACACAACTACACTCCAGCCTGGGCCACAGAGTGAGATTCCGTCTCAAAAAAATAAAAGAGTTTAAAAGATTACTAGTAGAAAAATTTGTCATGATTTGGTCCAAGTTTGCCTTAAGTTTAAACTTTAAAATTAAAAGTTTTGGCCTATAAGCACTTATAAGCTGTCAGTTACAGTACTGTAGAGCCTTAGAAAGTCATTTGTTCTAGCCTACCCCTCAAGCTCCTGGACAGAGGCCTGTTTGAGGCAGATCCTTACATGATTCTAATTGTAGAAAGTTGTAAGAAACTGTAGAAAGTTCTTAGAAAGTAACAAATTCTGTTTTTAACAAACTTGCGCCCACTGGTCCTACTTCTGCCTTATGTAATTTCCCAGAATAAAGCTAAACTTCTCCTTAGGTTATTTTATGTTACAGCAGTTTAACACCTATTCTGTCCTTTTTGTTTCTTTGCCTAAAGCTTCAGTTGTAAAAGTATTCCTTATTTTGAATCCCTGGCAACATTAAAATACGTCATGTAAGCATGTATTGTCCACAGTGGTATTCAGAAGTGAATTTATTCTTCCTACCGGGCCTGTATTGAGGATAGTAGAGCATCCTTGATTTGGAAACATATCTGACCCCATTGTCTCCTAAGATTGTCTTCACTTATTAGCTCTCATTAATTTAGAATTTAAACATCTTAGCTTTTTTTATTAAAAATTTTTTTAAAACATTTTTATTGTTTTATAGATATGCAATTTATTTTATATCAAAATGCAGACAATTCTTTAAAATTTTTGTAGTTCAGCATGTTATACCTTTAATTTTTTTAAATTTTTGTAATTCAGCCTGTTAATATACCTTTGTGTTTTATATGCAGATTTGATACGTATTTTTCTGATCTACATGCCAGTAAATAAACTGTGGAACACGACAAGATCCAGTGCAGAGTCCTGTTAGTTACCTTAGAATTCTAACACTAGTTTGAAGAATTGGGTGGGAAGGTATTTCCACCCAAATGCTTTATCTCTGGATATGTTTGTTCAGCTAGGAGTGTTCCTAAATTGTAGCATGGAGCTCTGTTTGGTTCTTAAGAATGCCACCAGAGACTTTTCTAAGTGCTTTTAGTATCGTAAGATGATGTTTTCTGGACCTAAAGCCTTGAATTATTGGTAAAGTGTCAAAGTTTTTTTTAACTTCTCTATTCTAGGAGGAATAATTTCCATGCCATTTTCATCAAATATTGGCATCCTACATGACAAAAAATTCAGAGCTCTAAGTCAGTATTACAGAAAGGTCTTAATTGAATGACAAAACTCCCATAGTATCATAGCTTTTAAATATTTTTTTATTAGTCGTGGAAGCTTTTTTCTTAGTTTCATGTCACTTAAAATTCATATCATTTGAAGAAAAATAAGCCTTGGTTTTTAGTAAAAGAAACAAACCAAAACCTTACTCTGATTTATTACTTGTTATTAAAGTGGACTGGGATTCAAAATGATGAGAGCACAGTTGGAGGGTTTTTACTATAGTGTTCACATTTTTTCTGTCATAAATTTGGTTATAGTTCTCTACAGACACTACATTTGTGTAAAGAACTCTGTGATAGACTATTTCTGTCCATGAGATTCCAAAATTATAGACACTGATGTCAATGCAGATGAGGTTAGCCTAATTTGGGCAAGAGAGGGACATGCCGAGTCTCTATATGGATAGCTAAAGGCTATTGCCAAGATTGACAGGTGTCCTGTGAGTGGCAGAGAGCCCCGGGGACAAAATTTTCTCTTGGTTTACTTCTCTAAGAAACAATGAACAAAGTCATATTTTTGTTTTTTATTGTTCACACTCAAAATAGTGAGGTCTGCTTTTAACTCAACTTTTCTGACATTAGCCTTATAAACTCCGGAAAGGTAAAAAGGTTTGTACTTTCTTCTTACAGTATCAAATTCTGTTTTTGAAAGTTTAGGTGTATCCTATGCATTAATTCTTCTAAAATTGTCACCTGATTTATTGTTACTTTGCCATGTTTTACAAAGGATTTGAGAGAACTACAAAAACAGTTAATGTAAAAGAATACATTTGTTATTAGTGTAAAAGAGGTAACTTTATAGAATAATAAACTACATGATTCAACTCAGGAAAAATAAAGTTTTAGGAGAATTATCTGAATTATAAGCATATTTACTGTAAAAGATTCATACTAATTTGAAATAGCATTTTTTTATTTCATCTTATTGAAATTGTATTATTAAAATTTAATTATAAATCACCAAGAGAAGTAGTACTAAATAGATCTCAAAATAAGAAAAAGTTTTACAGCCATTAGGTTGAGACATTCAGAAAGTTGAGATTACTACTTTAAGAAAAACTGTAACCTGAGATTTTTGTAAGATTTGAGTGATGTAAATGTGTCATTAGCAGTGAAGGCTTTGTGACTTTAGGCATAATAAACTCAATAGCTGTTTCTGCTCTAATAGGAAATGTTCTGATTTTGGAGTATTGTGTCTTGATTATTTCTGTATTACTATGTCAGACATTAATAGAAATTAGGAAGTGGATGCTGGGGGAACCATTTTAGGGAGCCAGCCTATTAACTAGCATGAGAAATGAACACCAAGAGCCTAGTCCTGCTGAAGATCAAAGAAGGTTTCTTAGTGCACTTGTAAACACAGTGCAAGTTCCCGTCATGGACCTTTGTGATTGCAGTTAGGTCTAGAGTTAAGGTGAAGCTAGAGTGGTCAGGGCATTTTCATTTCTAGGTTTCAAATACAGTAGAATTTAATTCTGATTTAGCTAAAATTTGTTGAGAGTCCACTACAAGCTAGCTATTTGTTTATAGATACCACTTACCTCCCATGAAGGGGAGGAAAATAAGGCACAGAGAAATGGTGATTTTGCTCATGGCACTAAAACTGAGAAATAAATCTAGGCTCTCAACTTCAAGCCCAGTAGAGTTTTGAGATGGTAGAAATAATCTAGATAGAAATTCATTTCAGTGAGACGACTTTTAGAACTGCCTTTCTTACTGCCTTTTTTTAAATCTTCATCTCAGTTATGATTCTTTAAGTATTGTACCAAAAATAGCCATCTTGTATTTGCTTTTCAAAACTTGACTCTTTTTGAGCAGTTGATAGGAAGAGAATGTGAAGGAGGAAAGGGTAGCATCCCTGGGCCAAGCATCGAGGCACTAGGCTGATTTGGAGTGTATAGCCCAGGCCAGAGGGGCAGAGAATGACCTCCAAGCCTAAGGCCCAGGCTGCAGCCTCTTACAGATGACTGCCAGCATTTCCCTTGAGCATTGGCCTAAGATACATTCTGCTGCTGTGTCCCATGCTTAGACATCCTTCAAGTTTGTTTACTAGAACCTTACTGGAAGAGAGAGTAATCAGAGACCTTGACAGTCTCATATTAAAGCTAGTCTCATGGCAAAAATAAAAATGTTATCTGGATTTGTGCAAAGATTAGTATTACAGCTTGTTAGTTCTGTAGCAAGAAGGGAAAAGTTTGTGGCCATGTGTTAAGAATGGTTTCAAGTTAGGAAAATTTGGATTTACACCTATAGATTTAATTTACACTTCATTTTGACAAGCCTGGAATTGACTTACCTTTTAAATAAACTCTTTGCACTGAGGATTAGGTAATGAAAATTACATTATTTTTGAACTATTTGGGTTCTTTTCAAATATTTTAGGATCATCATTTGTGTACACTGATAATCAGATGATGTCTTGTCATGGACTGAAGTCACTCCTGAGTGTTTCTTCAGTCAGCCTGAGCTATCTTCACCTCTCTGTGGGAACTCTGCAATGGTGGCCTGACTAGCTCATCTATCCCCTACCCCACCTCTCTATACTTGACCAAAGTGGTCTTTTTAAAAAGCAAAATCTGCTAAAGTAGTTCAGCAGATTGGAATTCAGACAGTACATCCCCAGGTGGCCCACGTAGGGCCTGGCCTCTGCTCCCCAGGCCTGCACCCCTGGCTCCTCCTCCCTGCACTTAAGACGCCCTGGTCTTTCTGTCTCTCAGACTTCCTGGGCTTGGTTTTGTCTTACCCTGTGGCCCTCATGCCTGTTCTTCTGTCTGCATGATCTACCTTCTGTCTTCAGTTCTTGCACCATCACATTTCATCTCAGCGTCATTTAAGGGATTCTGGAAGGAGTCCTTCACCTCTTAACTAGGTCAGATTCAGGTTTTGTTGGCATTTCCTATCTCTGCTTCATAGCACTTGTTACAATTGCACCTTTTTGTTTATTTACATAATTTGATTAATGCAGACTCTTAACTAAATTGCAAGTACCACAAGGGCAGGAACCTTGTCTGCTTTTATTCGATGCTTACATCCATGCCATCTGATACAGAGCCTGGTACATATCAGCAGCTTAATAAATATTTGCTGAATACTTGAATGAAAGTTTCACAAAAGGCGTTTTCTCAGCAGTATTATCCGCAGCCTCTAGGTCATGAAGATGAATGAATAGAGGCACACTTTGTTACTAGAAAGCTCTTTCACAGCCATGAGAACAAGATTTGTACCAAAAGTATAAGTTAGATTGCAGTTAGGGCTTGAAAATAGCATGTCCTTAATTATTTGAAAAAGCACTATTAGACTAGCTTTTTTTCAGTAAGTCAAAAATGAGCAAATCATAATGGTAAGTAGCATAGATAGACAGCCTCTAACATTCATAAAGCAATTCTATCTCTAAAAGAAATAAGAAGTTGAACAAATTTCAATTAAAAATTGAACAAATGGAATAAAATGCGTTAATATTTTAAAATGTTACAGGGCACTATGCTTGTGAAACAGGTCTATGTGAAAAGAATGAGGACATTTTTAGTACTGCTAAAATTTTTTTGAAAGTTGTTTTAAGACACTCTGTTAGTGCTAAGATTGTAGAAGTGTTTGAGGCTAGCCTGAGGCCTCTTTTGTCTACATTTTGTTAGACTGTTAGGTCAGCGCTCACTAAAGTCTTTTCCCTCCCCGCTTCCAACATTACTTAGGCAGTTCTACCCTAACCCTGGGGTTGTGGCATGAAGCATGTGCTGGGTAAGAAGGCTGGCTGGGTAGTGCATTCCCAAAGGAGTCAGGTGATCACTGTTGGAAGGCAGCTGCTTGAGGTCCAAGGCAGTCAGTGTCCCCTCTCTTTTGCCTCGAGACAGCTGGTTATTTATTAGACTCCTAAGAAGTTTCCCTTGCTCCCTAGTAGGAGAGAGAGATTATGCAGCAGGGTTCTGATTGATCCAATGGGAATTACATTGATCTGGTGTCTGGCCTTGGTTCTTATCAAGTGGATCACCTCTAAGGTAGGCCATCTTTATTTTTAGGATGGTGACATTCATCATTATTAGTTTACGTATTTGATAGGAATGAAGTAGCTCGACGATTTTCTTCCCCTTTTACCTCAGTTTTTATTTCTGTGATGAAAGGAGCTGTGAGTTTCATCTGTCGGCCAAAGGACTTAAACTTACTACTTGTAGTTTTTATTCTTGTCCCACATTATTCCTTCTTAAGGGCTTTTTATGGCATCTTTCCTCAATATCAAAGCAGCATTCCTCAGTATGACTGCATTAAAGAGGTTTTTATAACTTTAATTTTTAAGATTACAAAATTAAGTTATACTTTTGGTATACATATTTTAAACATTCTCAGAAAATTTAACAACACTTTTGTATTTAAGGTATAATTTTGAGGACTTCTAAACAATTATAAACTTTTTAAAAATGAAAAACCACCCTCTATCATGGTCTCCCTTAAGGTCTAGCTATTGCTAAAATATATGCCTTATCTTTAATATATTGACGTAAATGTAGGATTATATATATGTAGTTTTTGAAGTTGAATTCTAAACGTCAGGCTTGAGAAATTCTTGATGGAGTGCTAGCTAACCATTTGCCATCTGGACAGGGTCTAAAACGAAAGTAAAAATATTTAAAATTATACTATTTAAAATTATTTTTTCTATACTTCTATAAAAATGATTTTATCGTTCATCTACCTCACAGCTTTTTTCTTTCTAGATTGAGAAACTGAATTTTTAAGGCCATCACTTAACTAAGAAACAAAGCTTCTATAAAGTTAATTTTCTTTCTCAAGCAAGATTTTAATACCTGCTATGTCATTTTCCACATTTAAACATAACATTTTAAGCATAATTATCTCTTAACTTGTTCTTTTCTTAGTGCCTATGATTGAGGAAATCTCTTAAAGAAAAATAATATATTCAGATTTTAAAATCTTTGTGTTTTAAAAGTTAAGAATTAATTTTGTTGCACTGACAGCTATTTACTCGTTTTTAAAGGATCGACTTGCCAAGTTATTGAATGAAGGTCAAGTTAATGTTAATAATACATTAGTTGTCTTGTGGGTGTTTTCAGAGACTTTACTTTTTTAGTTTTTTTTTTTTTTTCTTTTTTTCTGTAGAGATGAGGTCTTATTATGTTGCTTAGGCTGGTCTCAAACTCCTGGGCTCAAGCAATACTTCTGCCTCAGTTTCCCACAGTACTGAGACTACAAATATGAGCCACTGCACCTGGCCCCAGACTTTACTCTTTTAATGACCACCAAAAAATTAAATTGTTTTTAAACAAAAAGAATGATAATATTTTATTTTTTTAAAAAAAATCTTTTAAAAAGGAAGAAAATGGGAAGGATACTATTTGGTAGATCAGTGCAATATTTGAATACTTTAGCCACTCAAGTACAAGCATGTTTTTCTAGCATATGTAAGTAAGATGGCTACTCTGAAAAAGCTTATTTTGCTATGTCAGAGGAACTTCACAACTTTGGCTGGGCTTCATCTTTTGCTATATTATTTTTTTTTCAGTAATGTTGCCAAAAATTTTATTCAGTGCTCCTTTGTTTAAGCCCTTTAACCATCAGTTTGTGAATCTGCAAAATGGAACTAATAAAGCCTGCTGCTGTATAGAGATCTTGTATGGGTTAAGTGAGATTTTGTGTGAAAACACTTGGAACAGTTTTTTGGCACAAAGTAGGAGCACAACAAATGTTAGTTAATATATTATTACTCTTACCATGTAATGGAAATGCACTTGTTTTTGCTCAAAAAATCATTTAGTGGAAAACTTGGAACAAAATAAAAACAATGGCATTAAAATATCTTTGCTGGGTTTTAAAACATGTCTATCTTTAAAAGTTATGTATTAACTAATATTGGGAACAACTTTTGCACCTTTTATCATTTACCTTCAAGTCAAATCTTTTGTGGAAGAATGATTCACCCTGATTCAAGGTGAGTCTTACTAGGACACTCAGAACTCCTGTTAGTGAGGCAGTGGGTCCTTTGGTGCTTTACAGTTTAACTTGTTTATGCTGCTGCTGTCAGTTTCTGATTAGCTCAGCCTCGCCCATGTTTTGACCTATACTAGTTTGCTTTACAAGCTGTTCCGAGGATGGCTAAATTAGAAAAGTCACGAGTAGAAGCCTGTCAGTTATTTCCATTCACTGGTGAAGTGAGGTGGGAATGTGGGTGATAGCTCTGAGACAGACAGTGTGACACAGGATTTTGATGAAATTTGTTTTGCTGATATTAACAAGAAAATTCTAGTAGTATATGGTTTTTAAAATGATAATCTTTAAAGAAATCTTTGTTACATGTGCAGCAGTCTTATATAAAAGTAGATATAATTATTTTTAAAACAACATGATTCTAACACGGAAGTCAAATTTTTGTTATAACTCATAATTTGTAGTGTTTTTTTTTCCAAAAAGAGTTCCTGTAGATTATTCTACCTACCTACTTTAGAATTATTCTACCTAGTGAGAGAACTTAATAATATTCATTTTAATTTTAATTCTTAAGGGGGTAGATGAATGAATTATCACTCAGGATGTAAATCTATGTCTTGTAGTTCAGTATAGCATTTAAGCTAAGTATTTGTAGAATAGCCTTACTTACATTAGTACCTTATAATTATTAGAGTAACTTGGATATTTTGCATAGCCCTATGTAATTTGTATCTATTTTAAAATTAAACTCTGCTTTTTTTGCTTGATAAACTAAGATTAATACAGACCCTACCATTTTAATATCTAAATTACTGCTTCTATAAATGAGGCTAAAATGATTACCTTCATAAGTTTAGTATGCCATGGCATTATCTAGACTATGTGCATTACCCAGTTTTTGACTTAATATTATTTTGTGATATTTAACAGAGAGCTAATATTGGTCAGTCTTTTGCAATTCTTAATATGTGAAGTGATAAATATGATTTTACCTTTCTAAATAGCAACTGTTACAGTAAATACCCTTCCTACATTACAAAAATCATCATAATAATAATGTCAGCTACCCTCCTCAAGAGAACTGTTAGAGGTAACAGATTAAAGTTATTTTAACAAATTATTTATCTAAGTTGTTACTGGATACCAGCAAATTGATAGGTCATGACAAGCTATTACATAATATCTGTAGTTTCATTAATTTGCTGTAGCTGATAGAAATATTTTTGCCACATATGCCCTTCTTAGGCTACTAGGTTTACCCCTAGATTGATGGTTTTAAGGAGAGGCCTCTGTAATCTAGTAAGCTAAATATCGTGGAGAGGGGATTTGCACAGTAGCTATGAGTGGTGCCTTTTAACAGTGGCTGTTTGCTCCAGAATGACTACCATGAAACACTGCAGGAGGCTTCCTTAGGATATTCTATTAGCAGAAGACACTTTAAGCATGTTGCCAGGAGTGTATTCTATATGATTTGGTCCCTTGAGATTTAAGATCATGCTTTTCTTTTGTAGATTTCTTTGTAGTAGATTTTTATTTTATTTTTTGATTTTAATTTTATTTATTTTGTGAATGTATGGTAATTATACACACTGCAAGACTCAAAAAGTGTAAAGATAAACATTGAAAAGCCCCTCTCCTATCTCTGTATCCCCAAACCTCCTTGGAGACACCCAGTAGTGATAGAATTTTATTTTTCCTTGAAATTTTTGTTCCTCTTATATTTCATGAACTGTGTTTTCTTAGAACTTGTGAAATCATGTAAGATTTTAATTGATATTTTTCTCTTAAAAGATAAGCATTAAAGATATAATAATGTTTTGGGAGGTTGTTTTGCACACTAAATCCAAGTGAGGGCTTTAAGTACATTTTCAATATGATAATAGTAAAAAAAATGTGATTGTTTTCCTTGAGATTTGTAGGTATATGTTGAGGAGTTATAAATTCCATGCCAGAGTCTTGTAAGGGAAGAGGATCATTAATCTGATATGTAAAAATACAGTTTCATTGCTTTAATAAGTATTTCTTTTGTTAATGAAGTCAAGCATTTTTTTGTATTTATCGTTTTATTTTCCCCTTGTGAATAGTATATTTATATATTTTTCTACAGCTTTTTAGTCTTTTTCTGATTGATTTGTAAGGCACTTAATTTTTTTGATGGGGGGATAGTAGAGGAAAATTAGCCCTTTGTCGTATCAGTTGAACTCATTGTTCTGGGTTTGAAGTTTATTATTTACTTTGTTTATGATATATTTTACCATCATAATTTAACTTTTAAGTGGCCAAATTTGTCAGTGTTTCATGACTTAGGGATTTTTATGAGATAGTTAGAAAGGCCTTCCTATTTAAGACTTTTAAAAATACAGTCCTGTTTTCTTTTAATATTTTTTGTGCTTTAATTTTTAACATTTAAATCATTGTTCTATGTGTAATGTATTTTGGAGTGGGAAGGTGATAATATACCTTTATGTTTTTCTAGATAGCACCATGTAATCTAACATTATTTATTAAAAATCAATATTTCTGCCACAGATTCTAAGTCCTGTATTTATCATGTACAGAATCACTGTATACTCTTGGATTTGCTTCTAGAGTCTCTGTTAATTATTTTCTCTATTTATTTGCAGTGTCACACTACTTTGTTAATATCCCATGGTGCTTGTTCATTCACCCCTTGCCCCTTTTTTTTTCAGACAGGGTCTCACTCTGTCTCTCAAGCTGAAGTGCCGTGGTGCCATCATAGCTCACTGTAGCCTCCAAATCCTAGGCTCAAGGGATCCTCCTGCCTCAGCCTCCCAAGTAGTCATGATTTTTTACAAGTGTGCAGCACCATGCCTGGCCTATTACTACTTAAAAGAAATGTTTCTGCTTGTTAATTTAAGTAATTTTACTGATCACTTTTGACATGCTAGGCACTGTTCTAAATGTTGGGATTTATCCTAGATCTGGGAATATAGCAGTGACTGAAGTCCCTGTCTCTACAGAGCTTAGATTCTATGTCTCAGCTCTGATTTGGTCAATTTTATCTTCCTCATTTTTAAATCTATCCTCATTTATATCCATTCTGTTAATCACTAATTTATTCACCAATTTATTTATCAGTTGTTATTGATTTATTTGCAATAAATCCATTTAGTCATTTATTTACCAAATTTTTATTTAGAACTTACTAAATAATAGGTCCTATTTTAGAAACCAGGGATGCAGTGATGACTAAGACAGACAAAGTTTTTGCTCTTGTGGAACTTTTATTTTAGTAACACTGACAAGATAACGTTGAATGCGTGCAACACAGAGGACTGAAGTAGGGAGCTGTGGAAGAGGCTGGGTTCCAGGTGGCTGTAGATTTGGTAGTCAGGGATCCCTCTCTGAAGAGATGACGCTTTGTCTAGAATCTGCAAGGTAAGAAGGGAACGGTGAAGCAGTGATCCAGGATGAGGGAACAGCAAGTGGAAAGGCTGTATATTTGGTATAGATGAGGAAAAGCAAGGAGGCTGTCTCCTAGCAGTGGGGGAGGCCAAAGTACAAGAGGGCACAGAGGTAGGCAGGTCACAGAGGACTCTTTGAAATTAAAGCTTGGGGAGCCCCAAGTGTGATGGGGAGTCTTTGGACAATTTTGAGCAGAAGCTGAAATACTTACTTCTGCTTTTATGTGAAGCATGGACTCGGGGCCAAAGAGATGCATCAGGAAAGCCAGTGGATTGTCCTTTCCTTTCTTTTCTATTAATATTTGGCAACTCCTATCAATCCCTTTTGAGTCAACTCAGATGTCACCCCAAAACCTTTATCAACTTAAACAGATTAAATTTCCAGAGAAAGGCTGTATGTGCCTCTCTTTGTACCCATTTTTATGGTAGTTCTTAACCATACTATATTGCAATTTGTCATCCTCCTACCCCAGAGATTTCAAGAACAGGTACCATATCTAATTTCATTTTGTATATCCAACTTTTCTTGCACTGTGCTTCACAAATAGTAAATGATAAATACATGTTTATTGAGTTGAATTTTATATCATATTTGTCATATAATGTGTGTATTTTTTTTTTCTAGAGGCGTGGAGCTATTTCCTATGACAGTTCTGATCAGACTGCATTATACATTCGTATGCTAGGTAAGCATTATTTATTTTATACCAATATCACTTAATTTTGTTATTATCTGTTGTTATTTGAATTTGAGGTATCTTTCGTTAGGTAGCTTTTCATAGCTGTTTATAGCAGAAATATCCTATTACCTAATGGAGTTTACAGTCTGGAAACCAATATTGAATGTGATGTGAATAAAGAGAGGTATTTTAGAGTTATAGGTAATTAAGAAATCTTTGGCTTAATACCTGGGACACTGTCATTAGTACACAGTTCTAAACTGCATCTTGAACATTCTTCATAGGAAATAGTCTTAGATTTGTAGTGGCTAAATACCAAATAGATGAATGCCAGTGTGGACAAAGGTGAGGCCATGAAACACCTCAGATAGTCCTGTTCTCAGTTGGCTGGGAAGGAAGACCATTTGACTTCTTCTAGTTCTGGTGCTTAAATTTTTATATATTACTCAATTCCACAAGGTAAAATGAATTTAGATATGTGCATATATATGTCTAATTTTCTTTCTCTCTTTTTTCTGTACCAGATTTCTGTCTTCATCCATGTCTCCTTCATCCTTGCACTTTAACTCATATTATTAAACGTGCATATTAAGATTCCAACAGGCAAATTTATTCATTTTTTGTTAGAAGACTCTCCCACGACTCCTCCTCAACTCAGAATTCCTCCCTCAACTTTATGATATTGATCCATCCTTATTCTTCACCTACTTTTGTTTTTTCTTTGCCACCTTCACTAATTCCTTTTCCTACTTTCAAGCTGAAGTGTTTCCCAAGGTTCTATTTTAACTCTTACTCCTTTTTGTCCTCTTTAATTTATCTTGTGTACCTTATCTGCCTCAATTCTTTTCTGCTCCAGGACATATTTTTCCTTTGCAAATGTGCAGCCTTTTTCTCCTTGCTGTCTCCATCTTTCTCTAACAAACATGTTCAGGATTTTGCTGTCCTTAAGACAGAGCTTTGGATTCATATTTTCTTTAACTCTGTAGAACATCTCCATGTGAATGTTATAAATATCTCAAACTTAACATGTCTAAAGCAAAACATTTGTTTCCCATGTCTGTCTGTTTCTGCAGTCTTTTGCCATCTCAGTAAATATAACCCCCTTCTTCAGTCATCAGGTCAAAAACCTCAGAGTCATATTTGACTTTCTGTTTCTTGCACACTCCATATTGAATTCATCAGCATATCCTACTGGGTAATACCTTAGAATACACCCAGAATCTCACCACACCAATGCTGTTGCCACCACATTTGTTACTTACTCCTTAACTGAAGGCCCTGCATCTACCTTTGTTCACTGACTGTCTTCTCATCTCACTCCTCATTCAGAAATCTCTGATGGCCGTGAAGATCCAGCATGATCTGACCCCGCTGCCTCTCCACCCTACCCCCACTGGTTCCCTTCACTCACCTTGCTCCTGCCATGCCTGCCTATTGGCTTGCCCTTGACCATGCCAAGCATGCTTCTGTCTCTGGGAGTTTATGCTGGCTCTTCTTCGTGCCTGGAATCCTCTTCCTCCCTGCCTCCCTGCCTCACTTCCTTCAGGTCCCTGTTCAGACGCCTCCTTTTCAGTGAGGCCTTCTCTGACTGCACTAATGAGTCACCCTCCCCTGGTCCTCTCTTTATTTCTCTTACCTTTGTTTTCTCTGTGTGACTCATCATCTTCCATAGACCGAAATTTGGTATTTATTATTTGTGTCATCACACAAAAAGATAAGCTTCATGAGGACAGTGACAGGGACTTTATGTATTTTTCTTACTGCTCTGTGCTTCACGTGTTAACATTTGTTGCAGCATGAAGGAATGGCCACAGGACAGGTGACTTGTCATTTTGGGATGAAATTGTAGTCAATGAAGTGAGCCTTGGAGGAAATGATGGTCTTACTGGGAGAAACAGAGTAAGCAGGAGAGCCCTCTAGGCAAGCAAAATTGCAAGAGCACAGGGATAGAGGCTGAGGATTTAAGGGTTATGAATTTGGAGGCTGTAAAATTGTAATGGGAAAAGTGCTGTCCTTGGAACCCATGGAGCTGAGTTTAAATCCTGGCTCACCCTTCGCACTAGCTTTGTGGCATGGAGCATGCTATTTAACTTCTCAAAGTCAAGTTTTTGAATCTGTAAAATGAAAATTAAGATTCCTATCTCTAAGCGTTGATTAGAAAAGAAAAGAAAAGAATGCCTGTAAAACACAAAAAAGAGTGTCTAGAACATGGTTGCTATGGTTATGTTGCTGTATAGAGAAATAAATCTGGAAGTAATGTGGGCACATGTAGGAACCACACTGAGCTTATGAAGACCAAAGTTTAAGGCTCAGCTAAAGGCCTTGGGTGCACCCACTGTCAGTGAGAAAAGAGTGATTAATCAGATTGACTTTACAACAAAATCTTTAACATTTAAAGGTTTTACACATTTATGAAATTGTAAACTGCTTGAAAATAAGTAACGTATTTTACGTTTTTCATGTCCCTTTTAGCCCATAGTATAGTGCTAGGCACAGAGTCAACTCTTAATATAATATATTGCTTCTTGCTGCGGCTTTCTCAAGTTTTGTGCTGAGGATTTTCAACCTGCTGTAAAACAGATACTGTTTTCCAATGGCCTTTTTTTTTTTTAAGTTGCCCATGTGAATAACATGTTAGGTCATCTTACACACTTGAATCATCTTTCAGAAGTCTAACTTATTAAAATACAGATTATTGTAATTATTATTGCAGGGGTAGATTTTTAAAAAATCCTATTCATTCAGCCTTACAATTCATTACTGAAATTTTGTGAACCCTTTCAAATAAATCAGCTCTCAACTACCTGGTTTCACATATATCATCAGTGGGCTGTTACTTATGAATATGATACCACATGGACCTCTGTTGCATATGGAAGCTTCTTCCCAAATGACAACCTTGTAAACTTATGTTTTATTTTTGATTCTGTCCAGGAGATGTACGTGTAAGGAGCCGAGCAGGATTTGAATCAGAAAGAAGAGGTTCTCACCCATATATTGATTTTCGCATTTTCCACTGTAAGTGTTGGTAGACATGATGCTTCTCTTAGACTTTCACTAAACTTCAGCTTTTAATAAAATCACATTGTTTTCCAATGGAAAAAAAAATACCAGAAAGAAACTGTATTATGTTTGGAATGTTTTTAAAAATGAGGTCATGTAAATGACACTATTTCTAGGTAACTAAATGCTTAGAGACAGTAAGAAGAGGAAGATACTAAAATATGAAAGTTGATATAGCTTTTCTACTTTCTAATGTATTACATTGTTCTCTTCTTTAAAAAGTTGTTTTATTCCAAATGGTTTGTCTTTGCTACTTCAAATAAAATGTTTTTGTGCAAATGATATTTTATGAAGGTATTTCAGTAGTTTAACAAGGTGTTATCTTTTAGGTTTATTTGAAAATGTACATCACCTTTAAAGATGCTTGGTAGAATGCCTATTTCAAAAACAAACATTCTATGTGGATCTGGCCTGTAATAGAGGGAAAGGGAAAAAACAGAACTTCTAAATGCCTTAAATACTAAACATATTAAATCTGTTTCTGGAGGAGTTCAGCTCTCACTAATGTTGGCTAAAGTAATTTGGATTGATACTCTAAAAAAATGAGAAAAACTATTCAAAATGTAAAAGATGTGTATGTATTCAAATACTATCTGAATGCTATTGAGGCAGAGAGATAAGCCCAGCACTTCAGGCCACTTTTCTCCTTAGTAGCATGTGCTGATTCTGGGAAAGGTGGAGAGAAGATGAGCAGAGCTTTTTATGGACACTTAGGGCTAGAGAAACAAAAACAGGTGTTTACAGCCCAGCAAGGTTGGAAGATTGGTGCTGATAAACCATTCAGGCTTAGGTTGGAATCCTAAAGTGCTATGCCTTAGAAATAAATCCCAACTTTGAAATATCTCACTCACTGAATACATTAAGGTGATCTGTGACTCATGTTTCTAGCCACCTGTAGGACAGAGATGTTACTCATCCCTTAAGTTTGCTAGCTGCAAACAGCCCTGGGACATGTCCTAGGCAAAGACTAGTCAGGGCTTTGCATTCTTGAGACATCAGTAAGAATGTGCAGGGACACTCAGGGCCTCTGAGGAGGATTACCTGTCCCAATAACAAATGACCCTAAAACTTACTGGCATAAAACAACCATTATTTTTAATGTTCTTGATTCCAAGAATCAGGATTCAGTCAGGGTGTATCAGGTTTGTCTTGCCAGTGCTCTACAGTGTCTTGGTCTTTGATTGGAATGGTTTAGACAGCTAAAAATGGCTGGGATTGTAGCACTGGAGCCTTATGTCCAGGGCCTTGGTGCCTCTCATGTCATCTCCTAGGGCTGGAACCTCTAAGATGGCTTTTGCACTCTTACATGTGGTGCCAGCATTTTTCTCTCTGCCATCTGAGATGGCAGTCTCAGGGAAGCCTTAGGGTAGTTGGACTAATTACATGGCATCTGCTTTCTCCCAGAGCAAGCATTTCAAGAAAGAGGAAGTGTGGGGACTCAGAGTGTCTGAAGATCTGGGCCTAGACCCTGGCATAGCATCACGTTTCCATATTCTGTTGATTAGCTGTGTCACACAGCTTGCTCAGAGTCATGGAAAGAAGACAGCCCTCTCCCCACCCCGACTGTCAAAGGGTACAAGGTCAAAACCTTTTTAATCTCCCATTCGTTAATCTGGCACAAAATGTTTTGAAAAGGTAATTAAGATCCCAGAAGGAGAGGAGAGGGAAAATGTAGCAGGAGCAGTCTTTACAGAAATAATGACTGAGAAATCTCTATAAGTTGGTAAAAGACCTTGAAGCACAGATTCAGGAGGTATTATAAATCTCAAGCAGAGTAATATTAAAAGAAAATCACACCCAATTGTACTGTAGTACAACTATGAAAACCAAAATCAAAGAGAAAGAATTAGAAGTAATGAGGAGTGGTGGAATATTACTTTCAAAGGAGCAGTTACGAGATTTCCAGAAACAGATTTTTCATTTTCCACAGAAACTACAAGGTAGAAGGCAAAGGAAAGATAACTCTGATGTGCTGGAAAAAAATAAACTGTCAAACTAAAAATGTCATCCACAAACTCTGAAAAGGACACACTTCACAATTTATTATGTAAGGCTAGCATGTAATCTTGATACTACAACATTACAAGGATATGCCAAGAACAGAAAATAACAGCCAAATCGCTCATGAATATAGATGAAACATTCCAAATAACATCTTACCAAATTATATCTATAACACAAAGGGAGAATAATATGTTTTGACCCAATTTGTATTTTTCCAGGAATATAATGTTGGTTTAACAGTGAAAAATCAATCAGCATAATTCACTATATTAATAGAATAAAGGAGAAAAGATATGGATAGGTTAATATGCTAATGCTGAAATGGCAGTGCTAAATGCCAAGATGACCAAATGCTAAGAAAAGCATTTGATAAAATTCAACATTTGTTCTCCCTTAAAATTCTGAGCAAGCTAGGAACAGGGAAAAACTTAAACAGTCTGAAATGTTACCTGCAAAAGTAGCAAACATCATATTTAATGGTGCAATATTAAAACATTCTTTCTGAGAAGAGAAATTAAGAATATCTTTAATCATCTTTTCTATGCAGTATGTCAGAGATCCTAGCCAGTATAATAATGCAAGAAAAAGAAATTAAAAGTGTAAGGATTAGAAAAGAAAAAGTATCATTTATATGGATGACATAGTTATGTACTTAGAAAATTGTTAGGATTAATAAGTGAATTTAGCAGGTTTCCTGGATACAAAGTACGTAGTTGTATTTCTGTAAAGTAACAGTGAGAAAATTGAGATAATATATAATTTGAATTTACATCAAAAAATATCAGATATGTAGGGATAAATCTAAAGCTATGTATAACTCTGCATAGAAAACTATAAGACATTACAGAGAAAAAGTAAAGATAAATAGAAGTATGTAGACTGTTGTTTATGGATTGGAGGATTCAGTATTTAAAGATGTCAGTTTCTCTTCTTTCCTAAGTTGATCTATATAGGTTTAGTAAAATCACAGTGAAAATACCAGCAGTTTTTTTTTTTTGTTGTTGTTGTTGTTTTGCACATTGCTACAAAGATGTGTCCAAAGTTTTTTTTTAAATAAAATCAACAAGCTGATTTTAAAACTTACACAAAAGTTGAAAAAGCCAAGAATAGCCAAGACAATTAGGAAGAAGAACCAAATTGTAGAGTTTACATCTCACAGATATCAAACTTATTATAAACAATAATAATTAAGTCAGGGTGATATTATTCAAGGACTCTCAAATAGAATAAAGGCATACTGTAACATCCAGAAATAACCCACTAGTTTATGGATATTTAATTTGTGACAAGTTGATAATGCAGTGGGTAGAAGATAAATAATGCAATGGGTAGAAATAATGATTTCACTAAATCAAGTGGATACCCATATAGGGGAAAAAAATGAATCTTGGCCTCTGTTCACACCATATATTTTAAAAAAAAAACAAATTTTGATTGATAAACTTTGCCAAATTATGCTGATAATTCAGGTAAGATGAGGAATGCTAAATCAATAAGATTGACTTAGCAATGTGGACATGGTGGTAGGGGAAGCCTGAAATTAAAGTTAATTTAAGAGAGAACAGAAAGATGGGAATTAGATACAGCGAGGACAGACAACTCTTTTAGAAAATTTTCCTGCAAAGGAAAGGGAAGAAACAAGAGAGGCAACTGACAAAGGAAGTAGGACACTGAAACTAGAAGTTAATAGCAAAACTAGAAAACAAAAAGTCCCGGTCACCTGGAAATTTTTCAAATTCGGAAATAAATACTTATTGGGTCACAAAGGCAAACCATAAAAAGGTGATAATTAAAGACTATATTATGAAAACCTGTGAAATTCAGCTAACCCAGTGCTTACAGGAAAATTCATTGCCTTAAAAATACTGCATGCCTAAATGAGAAAGAATGAAATAAGTCAACTAAGTAGTCAACTCAAAAAGTTAGAAAAATAATATTAAAATACATGAGATAAAGTAAGTAGTTGGTGAAGATAAACAGAAATCAATGAACTACAAAACTAAAGTAAAAGAATTCTATGGCCGGGCGCCATGGCTCATGCCTGTAATCCCAGCACTTTGGGAGGCTGAGGCGGGTGCATCACAAGGTCAAGAGATTGAGACCATCCTAGCCAAAAACATGGTGAAACCCTGTCTCTACTAAAAATTAGCCAGGCATGGTTGTAAGATGATGCCAGTGCACTCCAGTCAGGTGTAGAGCGAGACTCCATCTCAAAAAAAAAAAAAAAAAGTAGAACTCTATAACCAAGAGCTGGTTGTCTGCAATAAAACAAATAAGTTACTAGCTAATTTAATCAAAGGCTGAATGTAGGTAACATGCATACACAAAGTAAAAAATAAGAGGGGAAAATACCACAGATAAGGAGAAAATAAAAGAATCAAAATGGATTACTTTACTTGACCCCAAAAATATATTTGAACACTTGTATGATCCAGAACATTTTCTTAAAAATTACAGTTTATCAAAACTGAATGTAGAAAACATAAATTAATTCAGCAATACTCAGTGTGTGCTCTGGGATCCTCAAGACCCTTTTGGGGTCTGTGAGGTTAAAACTGTTTTCTTAGTAAGGCCAAGATGTTATTTGCCTTTTTCGCTTTTATTCTCTCTCAAGGATACAATGGAGTTTTCTAAGGCTGCATGACGATGTCTCAGTACATTCAGTGTATTAGCAGATATGAGAAACAGCCAAACATTTCTCACTAAATTTTTCTTTGTTTTGGAAAATATGGTTATTCTTAATAAAAATGTTATTTATGTTAACATGTTACAGATTTACAGTAATATTTTATATTTTTAAGTACTATTTAGCCATTAAATATTTTCAAATAAATTTTGTTTTATATATTTTTAAATTAACTAAATATTTAAATAATAAAATTTTAATTTCTATGTGGTAAATATTGATAGCTGTAACCTACATTAAGTTATTGGGTTGTCAATAATTTTTAAGAATGTGAGAGTCCTGAGAACCAACGTGTTAGAGGAAGTTGCATAAGAGTTACCTCTCTAAAAGCCTGAGGGCTAGGGATTTTACAGGCAATAAGATCTTTAAAATATTGGTGATTAGTTTCAAAGCTCTTTAAATTTTCATATTACAAAAAGGGAACCATTCAGGGTAACTTTATAAACCAAATGTAACTTTTTAGAAGTATAATATTCTCACTACAAATGTCAGTACAAAAAAATGTTTTAAAATATTAGCATAAGGATTTCCAACAGCATGAAGGAATAATACTGTAGCCATAGTAGGGTTGACTCAGGAAAGGAAGCAAGGATGGTTCAATACGTAGTTTTTCTGCAATAATGTAGCAGAAATGGTAACACTGGTTGCTTCCAGGATGGAAACTGGGTGGCTTGAGGAGATGGGAGGGGCAAGAGACTTTATTGTAGACCTTTTGAATTTTGACTCAATGTGAATGTATTGCTCATTGGAAAGTTTAAGTAAAAATATTTTTTGATGTTGGAATAAATAAAGATTGGCTGTGGGTAAGGAAATCAGTAAAAAGTCTAATTTATGATGTTTGTATAAAGAAAAGTACAGTTGTATTTGGAGTCTCCAGCCTACCCCCTAACTTACTGAATTCAGTGAAATAAGAGAATTTGAAAAATACAATTGTTGGAAGTTTTAAATAGGGGACATAAAGGGACTTTTTGGTGGGGGGGGTGGGGCATTAAAATGATTAGATTGTTAGAAGTATCTCTAATGAAATTAAAATAGGATTTATACTATCTAATTCACTAGGAAACCAGGAGCAAATAAAATAAATCTAAAAGACAAGATAAGAGAGGGAAGACCAAACACATCAGTGTTACTAATAAAGATAAATGGGTTAAATGTTCCTTTTAAGAAATAAAGAAGCTCAAATTGGGTAATAAATGAAACTTAATGACAAAAAATGGTTCAAAATAACATGAAGCAGAACCAGGCTTGAGGTTTTGGTATCTGTACTTATATCCTGATCCACTGATTTGGAAGCTTTGTAGTATGGTATTTAGAACATTGGCGGCAGCTCAGTGTTAAGAGCAGCAGCTTATCCTCTCGATCTCATCATGCTGTTCATAAAAGGTGACAAATGTGTAAGACTGTAAGTTGTAGTTGAAAATGGACTGTTGCTATAGAATTGGTCCTGTAGTTATTACAAAACAAGAAGAATATGTCTGTTTAAGCCACCATAGTAATATGATTTAGAGGCTTTTTTTTTAATAGAGAAAAATGCATTATTCTTTGGTGCTTATAATAGGTTCCGCTTATCACACAGCTTGGAATTCTTTTTGAAATTGTAATCTAGTGTGTTTTGTGAAATATGATCTAATCAGAGAAATGAGCACATGCTTCTGCTATGACTAAAATCTGTTAGCCATCTTGAGGCCTTCCCTTCTTCCACTGACTCCTCTGATTGTCCTAAACATTTGCCTGAACAACTTCTCTGCAGGAGTTAGTTTACAAAACTTTTTCTTAATTTTTTTTTTTTTTTTTTTTTGAGGCAGTCTCCCTCTTCGCCCAGGCTCGAGTGCAGTGGCTCGATCTCAGTTCACTGCAGCGTCCACCTCCCAGGTTCAAGTGATTCTCTCACCTCAGCCTCCCAAGTAGCTGGGATTACAGGCACATGCCACCACACTCAGCTAATATTTTTGTATTTTTAGTAGAGTTGGGGTTTCACCTTGTTGGTCAGGCTGGTCTTGAACTCCTGACCTCAAGTTATCTGCCTGCCTTGGCCTCCCAAAGTGCTGGGATTACAGGCGTGAGCCACTGCACCCAGCCAGTTTAACCCTAGGCTTGAGTTTATGCACAGTAAAGTTGATCTGCCTTGGACTTAATGACCAGGGGGATTATCCCTCTTTTCTTTCCAGTTATGAATCTTAAGGTTTCTTCCTTGTGGGGTATTTCTTTTCTCCCTTGCACTAGTTGAAGATATCAGGAGTTTATTTATGTGGAGGCAAAGTTGTTCTTTTTTACCCCTCTTCTTCCCTGTGAACTTCCTTGGATTAGGACACCTGTGATTTATGCCACAAACCCATTCACTTCCTGTTGTCTCAGACTTGGCAAAGGTACAAACACTAAAGCAGTCTTGCAGGATGGGTTCAGACCTTCAGAGGTACTGAAGCTTTGAAAGACTATAATGTGTCCCGTACTGTATATAATTAAAAATAAGACTATTTCCCCTGTTGATACAAAAATTTACATGCGGGCTGAAATAAAAATAGTTTCTAGGTGTTTTGATTGCAAAATTCTGGATATGTGTATTAAATTCATTGAAGCTAGAATTTTCTGTGTTACAGCTCCTCAACCCCCTTATTTTGTGCACCACTTATTTTGTGCAAACTCACTGTTAATTTTCCTGTTGTAAAATTGTCTGTTTCTGTTCTTTCAATTACTTAAATCCAGTCTCATTAAATCCTTTGGATTTTTGTATGCTAACATAGCCTGTCATATTCATCTCTTCTGTGCCTCCTTATCTCTTCTCCTCCTTAAACTAATCGTTTATCACCACTCTGAGGTTATTCTGGTATTCTCCTAAGGAACATCATCCCTGCTTTGAGGATATCTGTCGTTTGTTTCTTTCTTTCTCTTTTTTTTTGAGACAGAGTCTCTCTCTGTTGCCCAGGCTAGAGTGCAGTGGCTCGATCTTGGCTCACTGAAGCATCCACCTTCCAGGTTCAAGCGATTATCTTACCTCAGCCTCCCAAGTAGCTGGGATTACAGGCATCCAACACCATGCCTGGCTAATTTTTGTATTTTTAGTAGAAACAGGGTTTCACTATGTTGGCCAGGCTGGTCTTCAATTGCTGACCTCAGGTGATCCACCCACCTTAGCCTCCCACAGTGCTGGGATTACAGGCATGAGCCACCATGCCCAGCCAGGGTGTCTTTTCTTTGATGCATCCTCTACCGTTTACCCAGGGTCAGCTCTTTTGAAAGAGAGAGAGCTTAAAATACAGAGGGATATGGATATCAACATGTTAAAGACATATAATATTAGTATATTTATTATAACTTATTCATAATTTTGTTTATTCTATGTGCTGTATCTGTGAGGTGCTGCTGAATTTTTTTTAGATGCTGTAGTAGTTTTAACTTGTTTCTGAAGTATGATTTTCTCCATATTGAACATACCCTGTTTACTAGATTTACCTAGAAATTAGACATCTACATTACAGTATCGAGCTTTTCTTTTAAGATTTTTTTGTATGTATAGTTCGTTATAAGCAATGTTTGGGTTTACATTACGAAGATACATTATCCTGTGAACCAGCTGACGTCCAAGATACCTGGCCAGTTAAGGAGCAATTACAGGCCCCAAAATAAACAAGAAGAACATCAACCATTTTATTATGTAGATGCTACAGTCTTTTCTACCATGAATTATTGTGGTTTGGATTGTTTTTGTCATAGTCCTTATTCTCTTAAGGCCTATAAATTTATCTGAACAATAGGATTTGCTATAGGCCTTCTCGTCCAGCAGGTTCTGACTTTTATTAGAGTCTTTTCTGAGAGGTTATCAAGAGGCAAACGAAGAAAATCAGTTGAGCACAGAAACATTAAACACAAGAAACAATGCTCCTCACATCTAAACAAATTTCTATCAAATTTAGAAACTTAATAAGCTAAGGAGCTGGTGGAAGAAGTTCAAATTGTTACAGACTTTCTAGAGGGCAGTTTGGTAATGTGTGTCACCTTTAAACTTTTTTTCTCTTTGATTTCACCACTAGAAATCTATGCAAAGGGAATAATCTTATATAAATGTTAATGTATGTGCAAAGACATTCACTTTGGCCTTGTTCATAATAGGCACATGTATTAAGTTACAGTATTTTTTTTTATTTTTTTTTTTGAAAGAAAAAGAGAAAAGAAGAAAGAGTGAAAGAAAGTAAAAAAAAGGAATGTAAGAGAGAAAGAAAGAGGAAGAGAAAGAGGGAGAGAGAACAGGATTCTTGTTCTATTGCCCAGGCTAGAATGCAGTCTAAAAATGGGTATTAAAAACCTCTTTTATGCCAATAATTGTGCTTAACTATGGAGACAGGAAGGAATAAGGGATGAAAATAACAAACAAG
>CAUYLG010022851.1:0-43913 GCA_963573385.1 Cacajao melanocephalus
ATTCTAGCCTGGGCAGTAGAACAAGAATCCTGTTCTCTCTCCCTCTTTTTCTTCCTCTTTCTTTCTCTCATACATTCTTTTTCTTTCTTTCTTTCACTCTCACTTTCTTTCCTCTCTTTTTCTTTCTTTCAAAAAAAAATAGGAATTGCTAATTTTGAAACAATGGATTATAGAAAAACTATATAAAAATATTTAAAATGTCAAGTGAAGAGTATTTCCTTTTAGCTCACAACTCGATTTTTTTTTTTTGCTTATAGGTCAGTATACTAGTAATAATAGTAAAACCTGTAATAAAATAATAGCAAAAATGATGGCAGTTAATGCTGAATGTAAGTTTACTATGTACTACAGTCCATGTTTTCAATAATTACATTAAATTTTCTTTACAATCCAGTGACTTGCTAAAAATAGTTTTAGTTTTATTTTGTACATTAAGAAACAGAGACAATACAGTTGTTACGTGTCCTGCCTACAGTTGCATTGCTAGTACTTGACCGAGGATTCCAATGAAGCTGGTCTCATCTCAAAACAACCCTCTCCGCTATGAAGGATAGGAATAAGTTGAAGCTAAAGAATATATCATAAAGTGAAAATGCTTGTCTCTATAACCCAAAAACTTGCAAATAGTAATATGCAGAACATTTATTTCTAAATGTATAAATAATTTTAAAACAACATATATAATTTGATTTAATTTATTTAAGAGATTACAAAATAACACAAAACAGAAAACAAAAACCTTTTTGATTTTTTCTAAAACCTGGTAAGATTGACTTCTGGAATTTCAGATAAGCTAAACTTTCATACAGATTTGAAAACATGATCTAATGCACAAATGCTATACAATAAGTACAGCTGATTAAAATTTAAATTCTTTTTAACAGCAGTAGATAAACTGCTGTATGTATAATTTAGTATTATACATACAACAGTTTAACAATTTTATTTAAAATAAGACACAGATACAGAAAACCACTTAAAAAGTATAGCTTAATGAGTTATCTTTAAGCATTTGTAACTCTTACAATCCTTAAGCCTGTATACCCATCATTCATGATAAGTCATGGAACTTTGCCCTCCTACCCAGAAGCCCTTCAACAGGCCCATCCTTATCACAGACTTCCTCCTACTAAAACAACTATTGTGTTGACCTATATGGGAATTACTTCCTTATAATTCTCCATTGTTTTACCACCTAAGTGTGTATCCCTAGACCCATTTATATGTCTTGTATGTCTTTTTTCATCTACAGGTTCCCTCTTCATCCCTTTATTTTCCTTGCAATTTATCTGTCAAAGATCCCAGACTGACTGATCTGTGGACTTGTCCACAGACTACATTTGCTGTTGCATATTTTTGCTGCCTATATTCCATTCTCCTCTCTATTCCCTGAAAATCAGTAGCAGAAACAGAGTCTTGATTAGATTTGGCTTTGAACCTTTATCAAGGTTATAGATATTTCTGGGTTCTTTCACCTGAGACATACAGTCTGGTTTTCAGTGCTTTTCTCTGATATTAACAACTGCTATTTAGAGAAAATTACATAGTGCCACCAATCACTTTTATTTAGTGCACTATTGCCTGTCTTAATTAATATGTGATGAAAGAATGAATGATAAGAAGAAATGAATACAATATAAGGCTTAGTAATAGGCACTATGAAGAAGTAAGAATATATTCCAGCCTAAGAACAAGGGAGAATAAGCTCTATGCAATGTTATTTGTGATACCAAATAGAAAACAGTTAAGTGCCAAATAAGAAAAGTTGAAAAAAAAAGTTATGGCAATTCAAAAGAGGAAACACTACATTTCATTGGGAAAACAGTGATAAAGTCTTAATAAAATAAGTAGGAGACATCTGATTTGCAGTAATTCTTACTTATGTCAAATTTATTCTGCATGTTATTTTAAAAATTAGTAGACTAAAAATTGAGCTCTTATTTTTCCTAGTGCTAGCAAAATAGAGGATTACTGCCTCTGCTTTGTTTATATTCTGCCTTAATGTATGAGATATTTTGTAAAGGTTAATATCATCTCAAGATGTTAACTTCCTGAGGCAAGACTCTGACAACTTTACAACTTTATATTTTTCACGTTTAATATGCATTTTCAGTGGGTAAAATTATCTGACTACAGTGACGGTGGCATTTCATTCCCATATAAAAGATATAATTCTTCTCAAAGAATCTTAGACAAGTTATATCTGAGCAATTCCAACACATAATTAATTTTAAAATCATTTGTATTCTTCCTTTCAGTGGGTAAGAAGCCCTATCATTTGGCGTAGGTTTTGTGCAGGTGTAAAGTACTCGTTTCTAAATATTTCATGATAAATACAGGCAATTTTGTCTATCAGGAGGTAAGTTAGTAATTGGAAATAATCGAGCAATTTCTAGGAAATTACTAGATTGACAGATGCAATTTCCAGAAAGAGTAATCACCATAGCCCAGCTAAGTCAGGTAATCAAATACAAGCTCTTTTCAAGAGTGTTACTAAAGAAAAATATTCAGTCAGACTCGGGATTTATTTAACCCAAACTTTACTCTTTGTTCAAGACGTCAGCCTTAGGAGGAGTTACGTAACATCAAATAACTTCAATATTCTAGGTTGCTCAAGAAACGAGCATATAAGAATTACAAGCCAGTGCTGTAGAGATTCCTGCAGCTAGTGTCACAGCGTAGGGATTCTGACTGTGCCTCTTTTCTGGACATGTGCATTTTGTCTTGTATGTGTACACATGTGCTAATTTGGCAGGTACACTTTCTAAATTCATGCATGATAGGGAATTGCCAGTGACTTTAATCTTTCCATAAACTTTATTCCAAAAGGAAGACTTGCCTTCGTGAAACTGATGTGTGCTATGTTTTGTGGACAGCACACTCTATTTTTAAGGATAGGTGTGTTAATACCTATCAGAACTCTCAGACTGACAAAGTACCATCAAAGATGGTACAGTCTTATGTTCTTAGAAGGCTGGCAAACAGGTGAAAGCAAATAGAAATTGCGTTTTTGTGGCCAGCATGTATTAGGCTTATGTATATTAATAAGAAATTAATTAGATTGGAAGGACTGGGCAAGGAGGGCACTCTGCTATTATCATTGCAGACAGATCTTCAGCAACAGTTTCTCATTATGTGGAATGGCAGAACTGGGGATTAGAGAAATTGTTTGTAAATGTGGATCCCAAAGCATTCTTACAAAAGCAAGCCAGGCTCGTTTGTGAGTTTCCAGGACCCTTCTCTGGAATTTTCATCCTTTCCATCATGCTGTTACTGAGCTCACCTTGAAGTGACTTGAGTTGCTGGGATCCATCTATGCCTAATCTAGTAATTGGGACTCTGGCCACAGCCAGCTTTCTCTACACTGCCGCTCCCTAGATAATTGCTGTGACATTTCATTTCTCTCTTCTCTGAAAGAAACACTCAGGCAGAAAACTCATTCTTCTAGAAAGTGCCCCGGGCCCTCTGTTACAGGATGAGTGCGGTTCACAGTTCAGTGGCTGGCTCTTTCCCTACATGGTCAAAGGCTGCTTTCCACAGTTTGATTACTCAGAGGAAAAATAAACCTGAACAGACACATAGAGTTGTTTCTCTCTTCTTTCCCACTTGTTAGGAGGTGGTTAAAAGCAGATCAAACTTCTCCTTAAAGACCTTTACTTTGAGTGCTGCAAGACATTCCGTTTATTCTGCCTGCCAAATGGAGAAAATTCCCAAACGGGCTGTTGTTAAATGAATCAGTGTGTATAATGAACGAACTTTGTTATAAAGAAGCCCTGGCCCTTTGCCTAGCACACAGTTGGTGCTTAGTAAACATTTGCTAAATGAATGCAGGCGTCAGAGACCTGGAACCTTGTTCTCACATTAAACAATGTTGTTCCAAGATCTTTGTCTTTATTTCTACTTTCTCTGGCAACTGAGTTATGCTATCTTTCAATATATTACTATTAAGTTTTGTAAGATATTCCTACACACTGTTTCATAATTCAAAACAGAAACATATTTTAGCTCTATAGAAATAGTCTTATATCCTTAATCACATGCTTTTAAAAACTGAAAGAGAAGATATCTGCAAACTGTCCATCTAATAAGGGATAATAACTAGAATATATAAGGAGCTCAAAGAAATCTATAGGAAGTAATCTGGTAATCTGGATAGACATTTCTCAAAAGAAGACATACAAATGACAAACGGGCACGTGAAAAGGTGCTCAGCATCACTGATCATCAGAGAAATGCAAATTAAAACTACATTGAGGTATCATCTCACCCCAGTTAAAACGGCTTTTGTTCAAAAGACAGGCGATAACAAATGCTGCTGAGGATGTTTAGAGAAGGGAATCCTCACACACTGTTGGTGGGAATATAAATTAGTGCAACCACTACGGAGAACAGTTTGGAGGTTTCTCAAAGAACCAAAAGTAGAGCTGTCACATGATCCAGCAATCTCACCACTAGGTACATTCCCAAAAGAAAAGAAATCCGTGTACTGAAGAGATAGTTGAACTTCCATGTTTATTGCAGCACTACTGAAAATAACCCACATTTAGAAACAATCTAAGTATCCATTAATAGGCAATGGATAAAGACGTATTCAACCATAAAAAAAGAATGAGATCCTGTCATTGGTAGCAGCATGGATACAACTTGAGGCCATTATTTAAACTGAAATAAGCTAGGCACAGAACAACTTTGCATGTTCTCACTTAGTTGTGGGAGCTAAAAGTTAAAACAATTGACCTCATGGAGATAGGGAGTAGTATGGTGGTTACCAGAGGCTGGGAAGGGTGGGTGGGGTGGGATGGTTAATGAGTACAGAAATACCGTTAGATGGATTAAATAAGATCTAGTATTTGATAGCACAACACGATGGCTAGAGCTAACAAAAATTTATTGCACATTTAAAAATAACTAGAAGAGTATTTTGGATTGTTTGAATCATGATTATGTTTGTAACTCAAATATATGGTCTTGGTTATTAATATTTGAAAGAATTTTGGCCGGGCACGGTGGCTCATGCCTGTAATCCCAGCACTTTGGGAGGCTGAGGTGGGTGGACCGCTTGAGGTCAGGAGTTTGAGACTAGCCTGGCCAACAGGGTGAAATCCCATCTCTACTAAAAATACCAAAAATTAGCTGGGAGTGGTGGCATACGCCTGTAATCCCAACTACTTGGGAGGTTGAGGCAGGAGAATCGCTTGAACCCAGAAAGCGGAGGTTGTGGTGAGCCGAGATCGTCACACTGCACTCCTGTCTGGGTGGCAGAGCAAGACTCTGCCTCAAAAAAAAGAGAAAAAAGAATTTCTTAAAAAGTAATAACAAAACATCATTTATCTTTTTTTTCTTCTTTTTTGAGATGGAGTCTCCCAGGGGTTGGAGTGCAATGGTGCAGTCTTGGCTCACTGCAATCTCTGCCTTCCAGGTTCAAGCGATTCTCCTGCCTCAGCCTCCCGAGTAGCTGGGACTACAGGCACCTGCCACTGTGCCCAGCTAATTTTTTGTATTTTTAGTAGATATGGGGTTTCACCATGTTGGCCAGGCTTGCCACTAATTTTCTGTTTTAAGGAACTGTTTATTGAGAATGCTATCTTTGTTAAAATGAGTTGAAGTCATATACTCTATTGTATTATAATGTGTTGCATTGTTTCTGTTCTTTGGTTATTCATGGGAAAACATTTCCATTATTTCATAAGATAGCCTTCCTGAAAGTGAAAACACAGGGCAGCTGGATCAATTTTTTATGCTCCTAATTTACAGACTGGGACATAATAAAAAGTAAATGAGATAGCTATTTCTCACCAAGTAGTCTGTCTTCATCACCTGGTAGCGATTCTGTTACTGACATGGGTACGTTTAAGAGGCATTATGATTACAATTTACACATTCTGATTACACTAATGCATACTGTTTTGTGTTGAACACTTTTGCCAGTCTTCCAGATGATCAGTTGGGATGCCTTGGATGGCTTTACTCTCTGTTTGTTAAGTGGCAAGTTTAAATAGATCATATGCTTAACATTACCTTAATGTTGGAATCTTCACCTACTCCTTAATTTTTATTTGTTACATATAATTGAAAACTTCCATTCTACAGAGTGAAAATGGAATGGATCCCCCTAATTTCTTCTCATTACTAAGAGCCCATTTATGCTTACAAATTGTGGCTGCATTCTGCAGGAAATTACTCATGCCTCATGATTGTTTAAGTGAGTGAGAAGAAGAGTTGGGAGATTTCTAGATTCCTAATGACACTAACACACACAACTAGTAATGAGCCAGTTCTGGTACCTTGTTGGGTGTGTATCCTGCTTTGCAGGGAGATCTTTAGGGCACTTAGTTTAATCCAGAAAAGACCCAGATCACCCTTGGTTATTTAATAATCTTTTAGGCACTTCAGAGTTGACTGCTAGACAAAGTACAGATGTGAGCCTTGACAGAAGAAAAATAAATAAAATGACTTTCATGATGCTTCCTTACAATAGGAGACCAAGTCTCTCTGTTGCCCAGGCTGGAGTGCAGTGGCACAATTTTGGCTCACTGCAACCTTTGCTTCTTGGGTTCAAGCAATTCTCCTGCCTCAGCCTCTTGACTAGCTGGGTTTATAGGCATGCACCACCATACCTGGCTAATTTTTGTATTTTTGATAGAGATGGGGTTTCACCATTGGCCAGGTTGGTCTTGAACTCCTGACCTCAAGTGATCTGCTCACCTTGGCCACCCAAAGTGCTGGGATTACAGGCACGAGCCACAGAGTGCGGCCATAAAGTTGTGTATTTAGGATGTGTGCACTTTCAAATTAGGTCAAACAATCTGAAATTGCTGGTATTTAATCACTTTTGACCTATACAATTAGGAATCACATGGTTCAACATAATTTACCCATATGTATGACTTTTACATGGCAAAATGTCTGCAAAGTATCAAAGTTTACTGTATTTAACTATTGTGCATATCTCAGTGTTTCACTGTTCATAGTGCAATACTCCTTAGGTGCCACTTGCAACTGTTGCAAGCATTGTGCTAATGCACTAACTTCTGGGTATTTTCAAAACTATACGTTGTGTGTCAAAGCCAGAAAATGTACACTTGGTACTGGTAGGAAATAATACTTCATTATGCAAGAGTCTCTTGTGTTTAAGTTCTGAGGAAAATTAATTGATCTCACCACTCAAATTTTCCCCATCACTTTGTGATGAGATCAATTTAACATTACCGTTATTTCAACTCTACTTTCCATAGTATTTTTTTTCCATAAGGCTGACTCTTTAAAGATCATATTCAGAATAGAAATTAGGTTAAGCTACAAGTGACTCACTGAAAGTTCAGACTTGTAAAATAAAGGCAAGCAGTCTGTTTAACACATGAAATATACCTGTATCAAAATACAATTTTTAAGGTCAACACATATTTCAAAAATCAAATATAGGATTTTTTTTTTTTTTTTGCTAGATTATCATCATGTGCTTTGGTTGCTTTCTGAGAATACAGGCATCAGATTTTATATGAAGCGTAAGTCAATGAATTTTTAGATGGTCTCAAAGTCAAGTTTTGGTATATTTTTTCAAGCATGTGAAAATCATTAAAAAATAAGTAGTGTTTTTTCCCTTTCCTCATATGAGTATTTTAAATATCAAACACATGCAACAGGAAAGCATAATTGATAAACAAAATAAAAAATGCAAAAGTCTTTTACTTAGTATAACTTCCTCAATTTTATAATCATGAAGATATTTCACTTGGCATTAAGGCTAGCTGAGTACGTATGACTTAATTTGAAGGTCTAACTCTGAGACAGCATTACCTTTCTAAACAAAGAGAGCTAGAAGAGCATTTTAATCATATTTGATTAGCAATCATATTTAATAACTATATACCAAGACTTTCCACAAGGCATTGTGGTAACTTATAGCATAAATCATAAGAAAGGAAGCAACTGAGAAATGAATAATGGATAATGTAATGTCAGATATGAGGAAAGAAACATCAGAAATATGGCCACAAAGCGCACTGAGCTAAAAGGCAGTGACTGAGTTTCAAATCTGGCAACTGAACAAAAAGAATTCTCGAGGTTGCTAGATCTGCATACCCATGCACTAATGGCAGATCTAGTCTTAAAAGATTCCCGGACAGGCGCGGTGACTCACGCCTGTAATGCCAGCACTTCGGGAGGCTGAGGCAGGTGGATTGCCTGAGGTCAGGAGTTCGAGACTAGCCTGACCAACATAGTGAAACTCCATCTCTACTTAAAAAAAACAAAAAACAAAAAACAAAAAAAAAAAACATTATCCAGGTGGTGGCGGGTGCCTGTAATCCCAGCTACTCAGGAGGCTGAGGCAGGAAAATCACTTGAACCCGGAAGGTGCAGGTTGCGGTGAATGGAGATTGCGCCATTGCACTCCAACCTGGGCAACAAGAGGGAGACTCCGTCAAAAAAAAAAAAAGGTTCCCAATAACTGGTACACTTTAGGGGAAAAATTTGTTTTGGTTGAATGTCTTGATGCTCTTCCATATTTTTTACTTGAATGTCCATTTTTATGGTTAAACCACAGTGGCCTTGGCTGCAGAACAAGGGTTGCAGGTTTTTATTAAAATTGAAACAGAGACCCACCGTAGTTATACAGTCTGAGTGGATAATTATAGATATCTTGGCAAAACAGAACCAACAGAATTTCAAGACCTAGTATATAAGAAATGTTTTTGCTGAACCAAATGCATAATTGTAAACCTACATCTTAGAATTAAATTCTAGATCTGATGAATAAGATACTCAGTAAGACATCATCCAAATAATCTTTTTAGTGTTCAGCTCCAAACAGACAATCTTTCCTTCTTTACTATATCAACAGAACATTGCTGAGGTTGGGCTGTCATTACACACATAAAATTTCTGAGAAATGGAAGCATTTGCTGAGTTATGCATCCTAGATGACAGCAGTAATTGGAAAGCAAGTCACCACAGACCATCATTTGCCATCCCATCAAAAGGACACTGAGTGTACTTTAATTATAGCATGTAACATGAGATTATGCTTCTCATTTTAAAGTGTTGCCTGAGTGTTTATGGAATCAGGTTTTGAATTGAATTTTCAGCCATAGCATGGGTGACAAACAGTCTCTATGACTTTGAGATTTATAATTATTAAAAAAAATAGTGAAGTCAATTTTACCTGCATTTCTTTAAGGTTAATGATCCATGACCAAGAAAATGGAAAATCTGATGAATCTCTCATTAACTTTTCAAAAACAGTGTGTGAAAATCTTATATGAAAACAAGAATGATCTATCTTGTGGAAATAGATTTTTTTTCTCCCTATGGAATAAGTACATAGGGAGAAATATGTACTTATTTCTTATGAATATCTTATGATATTAAATTAATGAATATCCTATGAATTAAATGAATGAGTATTTTTGATGGAAGAAAATGTAGTCCAACATGAAGTGATGATGGATAGCCATTTTCACTTAATCTTATGCAATTTTTAAAGAAATTAATCACAATTTTATTTGCATAATAAACTATAAGTGCATCATAATATTTTATGTTAAATTGATAAAATACGGTGTGTTCTTTTGATACTGTAATGTTACGAGAATAATTATTTATATATAAAAAAACTCCATACAAAGCCATGATGTTTTGTCTAGGGCAAAGCTAACAATGTAATTAAAGATAAGCCCATATTTCATGGCTAAGAATTATGGGATTCTGACTTTGGAATATAAATATTATGCTCACATATATTTATCATTTTTATATCAAAAATTAACTTGTAATCTGTTATGATGGTAATGATATTAACAAAAGGGTGGAACACTTTCATTATTTTATTATTTTTCTGAGAAAGAATCTTGCTCTGTTGTCCAGGCTGGAATGCAGTGGCATAATGACAGTTCACTGAGGCCTCCACCTGGGCTTAAGTGATCCTTCCACCACTCAGCTTCCTGAGTAGCTGAGACTACAGGTCCATGCTGCCACACTTGGCTAATTTTTTGTATTTGTTAGTAGAGATGGGGTTTTGCCATGTTGCTCAGGTTGGCTTGAAATTCCTGCCATCTCCGCATCCCAAAGTGCTGGGATTATAGGCATGAGTCACCATGCCCAGTTGAGGGCAGAAAACTTTTAAATATCACTTGCTGCATGTTTGATATTTTAAACACAAATTTAGAACCATAAATGCACTGAACTTTAATGCTTTTTGAAAAAGTAAATGATATTCATTGAAAATTATAAGAATTTTAAAGAAAAACTGAGTATAGGTCCTCATATTTTTCAAATTACAGAGAAATCAGGTGCTTAAATATAAAACCAGAGTGTTGATTTGGATGCTTTTTATAATAAATAATTAAGAATACAAATCCGAACTGATTTTTAAAAATAAAGAAATATCTTCAATTGTCTCTAGAAAATCCAGAGATCATGTAGAATTCATGATGGGTTGATCTGGCCAGTTAGGAATGCCATCAGCATCTGCATTATTCTAGAGCAATGCTGTCCAATGCACGTAGTGTATAAAACACAATTGTAATGTTAAAATTACTAGTAGCTATATTAAAAATGTGAAAAGGAAGAGGTGGAATTAATTTTGATAACATCTTTTAACCCAATGTATCTAAAATAGTATCAGTTCAACATGTAATCAATATAAAAATTATTTATGAGATACATTTTTCATGCTAAATCTTCAAATCTGATATATCTCTCTTACAGCATATCTCACTTTGGACTACTTACATCTCAATAAGTCTTCAATAGCCACATGTGGCAATGATTATTGTATTGGATGCACAGTACTAGTGTTGGCTTCACTGTAGCATAGTCACTCTGTTGGAAGGACGATGGCCACAGCGACAGTAGGAGCTGTCTGCTCTCTCAGTTAAGCCTGGTGGGTGAGAAGTACTTTTGAACAAAAGTCTGACACGCAAGTCTGTTTCATTGCCTGGGTCAGGTCTATCCCTGAATCAATGGCTCTGATCAAGCAAACAAAATATACCAATTAAGCTCACCGGTGTGGCCACACCTGTCTTCCAAAGTTCATGGGCTACAGGGCACACACATGCTGGCTACTGAAATGAGAATCTGGGACCCACAGAGAGGGAAAAAGAGGATGGATCATACTTCAGAGAGGATAGTGCGAGTGAGTAGCAAGCTTGTGTTTTAAATCACATGTGACCTGTTTTGATATGTTTTTTAAAATAGGAATTTTTATTTGCAAGCTTTTTGTTTTTCCTGTATGTTTTCTCTCTCTCTTTTTTTTTTTTTTTGAGATGGAGTCTTGCTCTGTCACCCAGGCTGGAGTGCGGTGGTGTGATCTTGGCTCACTGCAACTTCTGTCTCCCAGGTTCAAGTAATTTTCCTGCCTCAGCCTCCCGAGTAGCTGGGACTACAGGTGCATGCCACTACACCTGGCTAATTTTTGTATTTTCAGTAGAGACGGGGTTTCACTGTGTTGGTCAGGCTGGTCTTGAACTCCTGACCTAATGATCCGTGATCCGCCTCTGTGAACTCGTGATCCGCCCCCATCAGCCTCCTAAATTGCTGGGATTACAGGCATGAGCCACCGTGCCCAGCCTGAAAGAGTTTAATGAAACACAACTTGTTCTATTGTCTTTGTGCCGCTAACTTCTAAGATAGTTGCTTCAGGAAGATGCATGAAGCTTTAGAAAATCTTAGAACACATAAAATTTCCAGATAGTTCTGGATTTAAAAACCTTTGGTCACTGACAGAAAAAAGGGAACTTACTCTTCAAAACATCCACTCTTCCTTTAGTCTCTATACCTAATCTTTCTATAATCTTTCCACTTTGTTCACAGAAATTATTTTATTAACCACAGATCGTAATAGAACTGCTATATTTTTCATTCTTATTTCTTAGTTGCCCTAAGCTAATTCTATATCACAAATGTAAATAATGAACTGCCCAATTCCAGAAATATTTTTCTTTAATGAAATATCTCTCTTTTGCTAGCAAATATGTAATTTTACTTGTTTATAACCATAATGAAGTTTTCTTTCAAAGGTAAATATGAAGTCAAGGTAGTCATCTGGATGAAAAGATCACTTTTACCTTGATACATTTTTATTTGACAGAGAAGACTTCACAATTTTAGAAATTTACCTTCCAAATGATTTCATTTGCATAGATTGGTAAATGATTTCAACAGCTTTTATCTGAAAATGTTAATTAAAATAACCAATAGTATATAATCCTACATATCACCATTTAAAATCTACTTTGAAACCTAGCTTTTCCATCTGTAGCTGAGACAATTACTCCTAGAATGTAAAAATTTCTGTGCAGACATGGTAGTGATGGAGTACTTTTCATAAGCTTTACCCACTATAGTTTCACTTTCTCTGAATATTCGTATGTTTAGGTGATAAATCATGTCATAAATAAATCATGATGTCACTAACATTTATTTCTGATTACAGACAATTTATTTCTGATTACAGACATTAACACTGATGATAAAACTTCAAATCATGTACAATTTTGCATGTAGAAGTATCCAGGAACAGATGGTGAGTGATGCCACACAAAACCAAGGGTGCATTTTCTTCAAGAAATCTAGGAATGTCATGGGAGAAAACATTGGTCAGGCTTACCAACTAAACACTCTTCACTCCTCCTTTGGCAAAACCTTCTTATTTTGATAGCACTATAGAAAAAAATCCTCTTTTATTTAAGAGTGCAAATTAAGTCTAAAAAAACTGTCTTCTGACAGTTTCCTCTGAAAAATTTAAAGGGTGGCAAGCAGATGATCAGTTGGATTTGGGAATCTATTTTCAGAGTGTTTTCTCTTGGTAACTGAAATTGTGGGGATTGCAAAGACATAGTGTACACCACAATATTTCTGACAAATGACCGTCTGTCATCCAGTGAACAGAGAAATCAGTGGAGATCTAAAGGCTAAATTAAGAAATCCCGTAGCTACCATACATGGCTCTACTGTAGACAGCCCAGAAATATCTTGATAGCCATTAAAAAACAAAGAGAACAGAAACAGAGCTTTCTTCATCCTGCACACCTTCAGACACATAAAACATGATCACATGATTTTCACTTAAAATCTCAGCTCAGTTTTGTAACTTGCCAATACTGAGAACTCAACTGAATAATGAATATACTCGCATACACAGCAGAAGGTATCAATTGTTTAATGTTGTATTCTGTATGGAAAGAGAGATTGTGTCCATGAAAACTTTTTATTCTGTATTACTGAAACATAATCTTAAATGTTTCAGTGTTTCTTTTTTTTTTTTTGAGATGGGGCCTTGCTCTGTTGCCCAGGCTGGAGTGCAGTGCCACGAACTTTGGTTACTGCAACCTCCGCCTTTTAGGTTCGAGTGATTGTACTGTCTCAGCCTCCTGAGTAGCTGGGACTACAGGCACACACCACCATGCATGGCTGATTTTCATATTTTAGTAGAGATAGGGTTTCACCATGTTGGCCAGGCTGGTCTTGAACTCCTGACCTCAAATGATTTGCCTGCTTCGACCTCTCAAAGTGCTGGGATTACAGGCATGAGCCATCACACCCAGCCAACGTTTCATGTTTCAAATAGGAAAGTACATGACTATTTGGGACAGGTAAATGCTGGACATTAGATTTACTGAGGGAGACAATGCTGGAAAAAGCCTTTTCAACAGCACAAAAATGAGGTCAGAATAAGAAGCACCATAAATATGAAGAGAAATCTGAAATTATCTTGATGGCAGTGAGCATCTTATGCTTTCATTCTTTTGTATTTTAGAATTGTTTTTTTAAAAATTATATTTTCAACCAACCCAAATGCCCATCGACGACAGACTGGACAAGGGAAGTGTGGCACATATACACCATGGAATACTATGCAGCCATAAAAATGAGTTTATGTCCTTTGTAGGGACATGGATGAATCTGGAAACCATCATTCTCAGCAAACTGACACAAGAACAGCAAATCAAATACCGCGTGTTCTCACTCATAGGCGGGTGATGAACAATGAGAACACATGGACACGGAGGGGAGCATCACACACTGTGGTCTGTTGGGGGCGCCAAGGGAGGGACAATGGAGGGGGGTGGGGATGCTGGGGAGGGATAACATGGGGAGAAATGCCAGATGTAGGTGACGGGCGGATGGAGGCAGCAAACCACATTGCCATGTGTGTACCTATGCAACAATCCTGCATGACCTGCACATGTACTCCAGAACCTAAAGTACAATAAAAAAATTATACTTTCAGAAGTTTTTATTTTCTCAAATGTGAGGTGGGACCATATTTTCATGCTCTATTATTTAAACAATTATAGTCATTTGTACAATTCTATATAAAATCTCTTCTTTTTCTAGTCATAACACAATAAAATACTATGGTTGAATTAATTTTTTTCATGAAACTATAAAAACATGAAAAATATGGTGAATATTTATTTACAATATAGAAAAGGGTAAGTCCAGGTTTGAAGGACATCAGAGGTGTTGCATGATTAATAATTTCTTTTGCCAGGAAAACCAATTAAGAGCCTCTGCATATGAAGTCAAGTGGACTATGATACAGTGGCAGACTAAGAACACACAAATACACAGACACACACACACACACACACACACACACACACACAGGGCAGGGGGACCTTTCCTATTGTTACAGCTAAATTATCGTTTACTTTTAAGCACTCATAATATTTTTAAATTTTTTCCTTACCAGTCAAAAGAGTAGTAACTTGGGATACATATTCTCTCTAGGTACAATTTCTATTATTACAAGGCAACATAATTACAAGAATTTAATAAACAGCAAGCATAACAACACTGAAATTTCTTGCCAGAAACATACTATTGTGTGTGTGTGTGTGTGTGTGTGTGTAGACTGTATGCATTCTACAGAGCTGTGTAGGGCACTATGCTCAGTAGGTACTAGAGGAAGTGGAGACAGTCTCTGCTTTGACAATCTAGTGAGTGTGCAGGGACATATATGGAGTAGGGTAAAATTAATTCACTGTTATCTAGACCTCTACATACGTTTAGCAACATCTCAAGTAGAGATTGCAAAAAAGGCATTGAGTGGAAGCAATGGTATAAAACGAGAGTAAACATGGGAAAGTACATGACCATCTGAGACAGTGAAGTCCTGGCCAACAGATTTATTGAGGGAGATGGTGCTGGAAAGAGCCCTTTCAACAGCATGAAGATGAAGTCAGAATATGAAGCATTGTGAACATCAAGAAAAATCTAGAAATTATCTTGATGGCAAGAAGCATCTAATGCTTTCTTTTTATGTACTTTGTATATTAAAATTGTTTTTGAAATTACAGATGATAACCTGAATTCTGTAAAAGATTCAATGAGAGCAGAAGTGAGCCAGTAAAATTCTTCTAACCACTCAGCTCCTTCCATCCCCATTCCACTCACTACGGGGCTGGAGTTTGAAGTTCCACGTCCAAAAACAAACAAGCAAGGCAAACATACTAACAATGGCAGTACTATGCCATATTTTCAGAAGTTATCAGTCACAATCCTTCAGGTGATCTCTTCAGATATTCATCTCCTTATTCTTAAATAAAAACGGTTTTAAAAGCTGGGTTTTTTCATTTTTAGACATTATAGATGTTCTTCCTACCATGGAATATGAAGACTTAGTGGTCTTAACCACTCCCTTCCTTCCTCACATATACACTTTCCCTCCTTTCATCCTCAGAATAAGTACATTTTTAAAGCAGTATGTAGTGTTTGCATTAGTATCATCAATCTAATTATTATGTATAAGCCAGCCATGTAGTTTATAGTGGTTTCATGTCCATTTTTCTCAAACTTCTGAGTTAACTTCTTTTTTTTTGTTTTTTCTTGAGATGGAGTCTCACTCTGTCACCCAAGCTAGAATGCAGTGATCTCGGCTCACTGCAACCTCTGCCGCCTGGGTTCAAGCAATTCTTCTGCCTCAGCCTCCTAAGTAGTTGGGATTATAGGTGTCTGCCACTGCACTTGGCTAATCTTTGCAGTTTTTAGTAGAGATGGGGTTTCACCATCTTGGCCAGGCTGGTCTTGAACTCCTGACCTCATGATCCACCCGCCTTAGCCTCCCAAAGTGCTGGGATTACAACTGTGAGCCACTGCGTCTGGCCCTGAGTTAACTTCTGAGTGAACTGTTTATTACCTTGTTTGTAAGCCTGCTGCGTGCATGGTTTTATTATGCTTTCTGCAATGCCTCGGTCTCTTCCAGGCTCCTTTTTATGAAATTTATTTGCTACGGCCTCTGTTTTTTATTTCACACTTTCCTCAAATATCTGGTGACCCCTAACTAGCCAACTCTTGTGCATCTCAACCCATCTCGGCCTCTCCTTCTCGGAGAACCAGAAATAGGTCTTCCTTTATTTCAGGAAACTTTTACATACATCTTGTATTTATTCTCTATGTCAGGAACACCTGTATGTTCAATTTCTTTATTTGACTTGCGCACACACCCATATATCTTCCCGCTCTCTGACTGAATTTATTTATTAATGCCTATTATTTTCTGAAGTTATTATAGTCTCTTTTCAGCTACAATTACTGCATTTCTAAGTGCTTATAAAATGGTTTTATTTGTGTGAGACATTTATTATTTTCAATTTACCTTGATGTGCACTTTAGTCTGCTTTATAACCTTTCCATTGTCTTACCTGTTCTTGGATTTCTTGTGACTCTTTCAACCTATTAAATCAGAGTGCCTAGTTTCATGATTTTCTGAATGTATAGAGAACTATTTTAAAAATGTTATTTCTTCTTCATTTTTCTCTTTGTTGATTTTCTCTTTTAAAATATTTTTTATCATCCACAAACAGATATCATGTTGAATCCTTTCTGCTTTTTTTTTTGTCAGTGAAGGAGACAGTCCTATTTAGAACTAATACTTGTTCTGATGTGTAGGGGTGATGAGAGAGAAGAAGTGGAAGATTGGGAAGGAGGTCATTTTGAATTAAATATATCATCTCAGAATTCTCTGGCCAAACTGAGCAGTCCTTTGTGATAGGTCTGTTAATGCATATTGATAGAACTGAGTCAACTGTTGGAGTTAGAAGAAAACAGAGGATGGCTGTCATTTGGCAAGGCTGGATAAAAGAGAGGTTGGTGGTAATGTCGGGAACATTGTGAAGGACTTACAAGTGAAAAAGTGCTTTGCTAAGCACTTATGTATAAAGCCAAAAGGATATTTTTAGCATAAATAATAGGACTGACTTAGAATATCATATCTCTGATAGAATTCATCAAAATTTTATTTCTATAAAGTAAATCCGAAACTTTAAGAAAGGACAATTTATTTAAAGAAAATCTCTATTAACACAGTAAGACATTTTTCTTAATATTAATGAAAATAATTATCTTAAGAAAAATTTGTTTACAAAAAAATTAATATGTAAGTGATGGAACGTTGAGCCTTCAAAGAAGTTAGTTTTACTTTTTTATCCTGTGTTTTTAAGTAACTATGATAATCAAAGCGGAAGTGAAGGAAACTGATGTCATGTCTAATAGAGCTTTCACATGCCTGCATTTCTTTAGAATATTTTGATGCCTCTTGATGAATACTGAATTTTATCAAATATTTTTCTGTACCTATCAAGATCATCTTATAATTTTAGCTTCCATTTCCTAATATAAAATCATTTATTGATATTTTATTGTTAAAGTAGCCTTACTTTCTGGACTATATACAGTTAGGTTGTGATGATGATGTTTTTAGTATTGATGTTTGTGAGATTAGGTGATTTTTTTCCTATTTTTGTATTGTTCTCCTCTAACCTACAAGGTTGAGTGCTTAGCTTATTAATTTTCCATCCCTGTTTTCTTCTAGATATCTGTATTTAAATCTACAAAATTTTCTCTACCAACTTAGCCACATCTCATAAATTTTGATGTAGTGTTTTCACTATCTTGTAGTTCCAATATTTAATAAGTTCCCTTACTATGATCTGAAAACATGAGCCCATGTTCTACAGACTCTTGATTATTTTATGCATGTTAAGATGTGTTTGTGGCATCTTATATTGTCAAATTTTGTTACTGTTCCAAGAATGTTGAAAAACAATGTGTATTCTCTGATTTTTGTTTTTGTGTAAGCTTGTTTTTGCTGTTTAATTTTCTATTTCCTTAGAAACTTTTTCATTCAGTCTAATAATATTTATAAAATGTATCTTTTTAAAAGCCTTATTATAATTGTCATGTTTTCAATTTTTTTGGTTGAATCATATGAAATTGTTGCTATTTAACAGTACTGACCTACAATTATGGCAGTTTCAATTGGTTCAACCTAATAATTCTGTCCATTTTGATATGTGTGTATAATCTTAAAATATACTCAAAGGAATATTTTATCAAGAGTTCAGATATATTGCATCTTGCTGATGAATTTTTTTATAATGATAAAATGTAATGACCCTCTTTTTCTAAAACTTTGTATTTTGCCTTGTCTTCAGTTTACTTTCAACATTCCTGTATCTTAAACTTTAGATGTTTTCTGTCAGAAACAGCAGAAAGCTGGGCTTTTAAAACTCAATCTAAGGTTTCCTTCCTACTCTTTTATGACAGAAAAAATGTAATCATTTTTGTTTATTTTGATTCTACCTATTTATAGTTTTCTCTCTATTATTATGTCTATTTGTTATAATATTTATTTACTCTTCTTTTTCCTTTCTGTATTTTCTCTACTTCTAATTGCATTAATTTTTAAATTTTTCCTTTTCTCCGATCGACTTGTTTAGATGTATTTATATTCTTTCAGTTGTTTACTTAAATTTCTAATGTGCCCACTTGAACAAAAAGCAAAATCAAATGTAAAATATAAAGGTATCCATACTTCTCTTTTTATTACCTTCCATTTCTTGTTACTGCTATCACCTATTTTACTTCTACTTTTTTTTTAACACCTAAAACATACTCCTTATTACTATTACCATTATTAAAGTTAATGTATATTAGGTTTGGTCACATTTAACAGTCTCTTTGCTTCTTATACTCCAATCCTTCTTTGTGAGTTCAAATTCATTTTCCATTAAGTAAATCCATTATTTATTTTCTTTGGGGAATTTTCTTTGGTAAACTCAGCATTTTCCAAAGATGAATCAATTTAGTCTTTATTCTTACGTATTTCAGTTAGTGATAAGAGTTTTCAGTTATCTGAAGACAGTTTTCATTATTTTCTGGCTTTTATTCCATCTGATCTCATTTCTTGAGTGGTTGTAAAATTCTTGGCCAACTAGAGATTCTATTTCATCACTTCCTGTTCTTATTGCTATTGAGATATCTGATGTCCATCTGGTTTGCTGTTCTTTTGTAGGTTATCTGTCTTTCCTTTCTGCTTTTAAAACCTCCGTTTGCATTTAGAATTGGGCCATTTTACTCTCGTGTTTCAAAGTATGAATTGCTTTTTATTTTTTTCTTGCTGTAACTCAACATACCTCTTCAATCTGACAAGTCATATTATTTGTCTAGTCTGTAGAATTACCAATTATTATATATTTACCTCATCCTCATTTGCTGTATCATCTCCTTTAGGAATGATTATGAAATTTGTGTTCAATATTCATATTCTATTCTGTATGGCTAAAGATATTTTATATTTTCCATCCCTTAATCTCTCTGTGCTGCACACTAAATGATTTCCACCTACCCTACAACTTGCTTATTCTCTCTGTAGTTGTGACTAAGTTACCACTTCCACAATTCAGTTTTTAATATTAAATTAATTTAACTGTGGTAAGAACACTTAACAAGAGATCTACCATCTTAACACATTTAAAAAAAAATGTATTTCCATAGGTTATTGGGCAACAAGTGTTTGGTTACATTAGTAAGTTCTTCAGTGGCAATTTGTGAGATTTTGGTGCACCCATCACCTGAGCATGTATATTGAACCCAGCTTGTAGTCCTTTATCCATCACCCCCTTCCCACCCTTTCCCCCTCAGTCCCCAAAGTCCATTGTGTCATTCTTAAGCCCCTGCCTCCTCATACCTTAGCTCCCACTTGTAAGTGAGAACATACGATGTTTGGTTTCCCATTCCTGAGTTACTTCACTTAGAATAATAGTCTCCAATCTCATCCAGGTTGCTGAGAATGCCATTAATTCATTCCTTTTTATGGCTAAGTAGTATTACATTGTATACATATATACCACGGTTCCTTTATTCACTCATTGACTGATGGGCACTCGGGTTGGTTCCACGTTTTTGCAATTGCGAGTTGTGCTGCTATAAACATACATGTGCAAGTATCTTTCTCATATAATGACCTCTTTTCCTCTGGGTACATACCCAGTAGTGGGACTGCTGGATCAAATGGTAGTTCTACTTTAAGTTCTTTAAGGAATCTCCACACTCTTTTCCATAGTGGTTGTAGTAGTTTACATTCCCATCAGCCATCTTAACACATTTCTAAGTGTACAACATAGTATTATCTAAACACAGATCTGTAAAATGTGTGCATCTTGCATACCTGAAACTTTATACCTGCTGAATAGCAACTCCTCATTTTTGTACCACTTGCATTCCCATGAATGGTGATAAGAATTCCAATTTCTCCACATCCTCACCAATACTTTGTTTTTTAGATAATTAGCCATCCTAACAAGTGTGAAGGGATACCTCATTGTGATTTCTATTTGCATTTCCCTGCTGATTTGTGATGCTGAGTATCTTTTCATGTACTTACTGGCCTTTTGTATGTTTGGAGAAATGTCTGTCAAGTCCTTTGCTCTTTTAAAAATTGAGTTATTAGTGCAGTTTGTTTTTATTTACTATTGAGTTGTAGGAGCTCCTTATATATTTCAGAAATTAATTCCTTATCAGATATGGTTTGTAAAGATTTTCTTCCATTCCATTGGTTGACTACCCCCTCTGTTTATTGTTTTCTTTACTGTGCAGTTGATTTGTAGTTTGATATATTCCCACTAACCTACTTTTGCTTTTGGTGCCTGCACTTTTGGTGTCAGATCCGTGAAACCATTGCCAGAACCACTGCCTGAAGCTTATCCTTCTAGGAGTTTCATGGTTTCAGGCCATAACCCTTAGGTCTTTAAACCATTTTGAGTTGATTTTTGTGTAGAGTGTCAGATAGGGGTCCAATTTCATTCTTTTGCATGTGGATATCCAGTTTTCCCAGACAGAGACTATCCTTTACCCACTGATAATGTTTATCATTAAACATACATGTAAAAGACATACTATGTCACTGACAGTTTGATATCAAACTTCTCTTTCTATATAAAACTTCTCTTTCTTGAATTATGAATAGCAGGACAAAAATAACACAAAAGTTTGAAACTCCCTACCAAACCAATATAATATAGCAATGGCAGCCAACAATTTCTATGAGTACTCCCAAACTATATTTTCTTCCTGAATACAGGCATTCAACACACACACACACACACACACACACACACACACACACACACACTTCAAATCTTAGCATAAATTCCTCTTATATAAACATATAACCATGCTCCTGAGTTTCAAAATATTGGGTGGTTCTAAGTTTGAAGCAACAAATCTTCAATTAGCATCTATTAGTTGTAGGACAGCTGGCAGGTGCTAGAACTTTCAAAGAAGTTCTTCACACCTGCCCACTGTGGATATGAAAGACATATCCAGGCTTAAATAAACATCAACTCTGCAGTTAAGTATAATTTTAAGAATGTTAATTTCCTGATGTTTCTCATCTTTTAATATCTTTCATTCATTATCAAGTAGAATATGAATGCCTTATTCTACTTGGCAGGCAGAGGAAAAGAAAGGAAATCTTGCTCAAAATGCATGTATTGAACCTATAATTAGGGATAGGGAACATTTAGTTGAAGGGCCAGAGACAGAGATGAGATTAAGAAAAATCGAACAAGAAATAGAAACCAGAGAGAAAAAAGACAATTGAACATTTTTCTCTCTAGGTTCTTCTTTGTAGTCTGTAATTTGTGAAGTTTAGCCTACTACGTACATTTTTGAGGGAGTAATACGATGAGAAGCCATATATGGTGACCCAGATGCTCCTCTCTTTCTCTGTGTATGTATGTGTTTGTGTGTGTATATACACATACATGACAAAGACAGCTGAGCATTTATATGTGTTAAAATCCATCTGTATTAACATTTGTCTGTATTAATCAGGTTGTATTGACATTTCCCTGAACTAATATTATGTACTGTTTATTCCCTTCTGAATAAAATCGAATACATGTATGTAGAATTTATTTGACATGCCTTTAATACATATTCCCCACAAAATTTGATTAATATAGAACTCAATATGTTACCTCTTTTATGTAAAATGTTTAGTGGGGGAAGCTTGCTGGAGAAACACATATAGACTGAATAGACATTTTAATTTCTACCAAATGTGAATTAAAGAGAGTGAAGCAATTCATTTTAATAAAACCACTGGTGGATTATACTAATCCAATGTAACATCTGGAAACTCTTAATCTTTTATCTTTTAGTAATTACTTGCACATATCTGATACAAAGTGATTAAAAATGGCTTATTTGATATATTTCACACTGTGAATCATCTTCAGATTTTGCTTTGGGTGGTGCAGAAGAATTCAATTAGTAATGTAAATCTTGTTGTTCACCTCTGGTCCAGCCAGTAGAACACACCATATGAAAGAATCAATATAGTATTAACTGGCTCAAGAATGCTAGTCCACATTAGGAAAGACGTCAGGGCCTCAAGGAGGAAGAAAGGTCTCCGAAAGGCTTCTGGGCAGTTAGGGTAAGCTAATTAGTAAGAACTGATTGGGGACAGGAGGGTAAGTTGTAGGAGTGAGTGTGGATGAGTGTTTTTGGGTGGGGGCATCTCCTCTACACTAGGCTGAGCTGAATACAGTCCTTCCATGAGTTCTGCAACCCTTGGGTCTGAAAAGAGGCTCTAGTTTGCCTTAGGCTCATGGAAGACGTGGTTCATCTGTTTAAGGTGCCATGTCTTGTTTATACTTAACTGATGAGAATAAAAAACTTGAAGACTTAAGACTGAATTTTTTTCCTTGCATTAAAAACTTAGAGTGAGAGTTAAGCTTAGATTTAGTTTTTCTAAAACCTTAAAAACTAGAAACCATTTATTAAAGCTATATATATTTTTTTCTTTTGAGAAAAAAAATATATATTTTTTCTCAAAATTTCTTGCTCTGTCACCCAGGCTGGAGTGCAGTGGTGTGATGCTGGCTCACTGCGACCTCCGCCTCCCAGATTCAAACTGCTCTTGTGCCTGAGAAGCTGGGATTGCAGGTGTGAGCCCCTATGCCTGTCTCATTTTTTTTTTTTTTTGATTTTAGTAGAGACAGGGCTTTGCAATGTTGGCCAGGCTGGTCTCGAACTCTTAGCCTCAAGTAAACTGCCTGCCTCAGCCTCCCAAAATGTGGGAATTACAGGAGTGAGCCACTGTGCTTGGCCTAAACCTAGATTTGTATAGTACTTAGAACAAAACAGATTTTCCCAAGCACAGTAGAAACTCTGTAATAATATTTCCAAGTCAACATTGGAATAAATAGGAGTAGGATAGCCTATTTGCCTCTGCCAGAAAATGAAACTTCATAGTAGGGGTTTGGTTTATAGCTGACTCTTAAACAACACAGTATGAACTGCACAAGTTCCTTTATATGCAGATTTTCATCCACCTCTGCCACTCCTGAGACAGCAACACCAGCCTCTCCTCTGCCTCCCCCTCCTCAGCCTACTCAATTTAATGACCCACCTCCACTTAATGAATAGTAATTATATATTCTCCTCTTTATGATTTTCTTATCTCTAGCTTACTTTATTGTAAGAATATAGTATATAATACATGTCAATCAAAATACACATTAATCGATTATTTATATTATCAGAGAGGTTTCTGGTCAACAGCAGACGATTAGTAGTTAAGTTTGGGGGTGTCAAAAGTTGTACACTGATTTTCTTTAAAAAAATAATTTGAACTTTTCTTTTAGTTCAGTGGGTACATATGCAGGGTTGCTAGTTGGGTATATCACATGATGCTGAGATTATGGATATGACTGATCCTATCACCCAGGTAGTGAGCATAGTACCCAATAGTTAGTTTTCTATATTTGTACTCCTCCTTCTTCAGTGTCTACTATTGGCATATTTATGTCCATATGTAACCAATGTTTTGTTCCCACTTATAAATGAGAACATGCAGTATTCGTTTTTCTGTTCAATTTTCTTAGGCTAATGGCCTCCAGCTGCATCCATGTTGCTGTAAGTGACATGATTTCATTCTTTTTTATGGCTGTGTAGAATTCCATAGCATATATGTACCACATTTTCTTTGTCCAATCTACTGTTGATGGGCATCCTAGGTTGATTTCATGTCTTTTCTATGGTATACACTGGTTTTAGCTGTGCAGGGGTAGGGTAGGCACCTCAACCCCCACATTGTTCAAGGGTCAATTGTACTTTAATATATTAACAATAGTGAATCATTGTTGAATGTCAACATTTTACGTTGATGATCTCATTTAATGAGATCATGAGAGGTAATATTATCTTCCTTTAGAGATGAAGGAATAAGCTTAGGTTGAGTAAATTGCCCCAAAATCACATCAGTCAATAGTGGTAAAGTTAATATTCAAACTCAGATCTATTTGACTCCAAAACTCAAGATTTTAACCTCTATGGATAATACCTTCAAGATCATTCAACTCCAAAGTTTGTTTGATAAAATCTTTCACAAAATTACTACCTCACAATCCAATGGAACAAGCAGGTTTGTAAACAAACGCATTGATACAATAAAATTATACACAAATGTTTCTGGAAGCATGGAAAATGAGGTGATTAAGACTGCAAGCCGTGAGGAACATTTCACAGTGGAAATATTTTGCATATTTTTCTGATGTCTGCTTTAGGGAATTATCAATTCATTTAGCTCTAAAAGCTGACATCCAGGGAGACATTTCCTGCCTTTGACTTACCTTTATTAAGGTATGGACATGCAGTAAATGTTTATAAATAAGGTTCAATAGACAGAAGTGTTGCTTCTAGAAAACGGCTCATGTTTTAAGGCGTATTGCCAAATTGCTACCAGGCTTCTTTTTACTTCTGTGGCAGTCTTCTGTATTTTTAAACAACTGGCTACCAGAGGCTTTTATTAACTTTGTAACTTAAAAACAAAATAGAAAATCTCAATAGAAGCAATTTATGTACAATGCAGTTTGAATGGACAGTAGAGAAGGACAGAAGGTCACTGCTGAGCAAAGAGGAAACAAAACCTTTGATTTACCTCCTTAATCTATGGCAGATCTCTATTTACCATTTTCTGAAGGTTATCTCTAATTCTAATTGCCAATTTCCATCCTGTCCTTCTGAGAAATTGAAGTCACAGACACCCTTTCTGTGAGCATCAAATGCCTTCTGCTGATTAGGTATGCTTCCATGCTGACACCGGTGGTCTGCAGCTTAATTACGGATATATAGGGGCAGAGCTGGCCTTTGGATATTAATCAGGGGGTTACTGAAAGCAGAACCCCTAAAGCTACCACCTTTAAAAAAGGTATATCCGATCATTGTTGATTCTGAGAGTGTAGTTGTTCAAGCTGTTTTTTAAAAAAGGAGTCAAAGTATATTCTACATTATTTTGTGTGAAAATAAGGGATTATTATATGTATTAGTCTGTTCTCATGCTGCTATTACGAAATACCAGAGACTGGGTAATTTACGAGGAAAACAGGTGTAACTGGCTCACAATTCTGCATGCTGGGGAAAAGCCCCTTATAAAACCATCAGATCTCATGAGAACTCACTATCATGGGAACAGCATGGGGGAACCACCCCCATGAGCTAATGACCTCCCATGAGGTTCCTCCTCCAACATGTGGGGATTACAATTCAGATTATAATTCGAGATGAGATTTGGGTGGGAACACAGAGCTAGACCATATTATCATATCAGAAAAAGTTTAGTCATCATGTACAGTCCCATAAACCTGCTCATTGGGCACTGTGTTCAGCTCTTATTCTTGGCCCCCGTTCTCACCATCAGTTTATAGAAGATGATGATGAACTAACCCAAGGGAAAGCAGCAGGTGTAGAGAGGCAGATACAAAACCATCATGTTAAAGGGGCTGATCTACAGCATTTCACAGTGCTTCCTGCGTTCATGAAAATAAAGACTAGTGGTGGCAAGCATTTGTGCTCAGCCAGAGTTATCCTAAAGCAAAAAGCAGAAATGCCAACAAACACCTCACGTTGCTCAAGAAGAACATGTGGCTCAAATGTGGGACTAGACATGATTCCTTTATTAGCAGAGAATTTTTCTCAGGTCCACTCTCACGGAGGAAGATGTGTCCTGATGTCACACTCTCCATGTGTGGTTTATAATGCACTGCTAGTTCATTTTTGAATTCAACAGGATTTATGGAGTGGCGGCAGCCCACCTGGTACTGTCAATGACTTTTACTAGTTTGTCATTTTCAATCAATGCTTTTGTCATCTTCACAAATCCTGACTTAAAGACCCAGCTGTATAGCCTGTCATCTAAATATGTCTAATGGTGATTAAAAGTCAAGGTGAGACTCCTAAAATATGAAAAACTCAGTAATCTGATTTCCTTGATTTTTGTTTTTGTTTTTCTTTCTTTTTACTCCTTCCTCAGCGCCCCTTCTCAACTTTTCTGTATTTCTTTCTCTCTCTCTCTCTCTTTTTTAAAATAAGTGTTCCTCAGGCTTTCAAAACATTTCCTACTATATTTCCCAAGGCCTTGGAAGTACAATGATATGAATATTAAAACAAATAGGAAGTATTCACTTCTGAGTGGAGACTTTAAAATCCTGTTCATCCCTTTACGGTTTAGGTTTCCCTAAATCTAGAGAAAACATCTCTAGTATGAGTGTGATATAAACATTCTGTGTAAGTACAGAGGAAGTTAGAGAAGTATCCATATAAAATGACCTTCTAATACAAATCAACCATCCTTATGATAGTCTGGCAAAAAAGAAAATGAATGTCTGTTTACCACTTCAGCAAGAAGAGGTGGCATAACCGAACCTATTGCAAACCACTTAGGGACACAGATTTTTAAAGAGTACCTGCCAAGTACTTAGAACAACATGTGCTTGTTAGAAGCTAATTATTCCCCTTTTCACTCTTGATTCCAGACTACTAGAATACAATAGGGAAATCACATTAACTTATTCCTTCAGAGCACCCTTCTGGGAGTAACATGGAAAGATTAGGCAGATTGTATTGGAGACTCTTATGCTCCAAAGATGAAGGTAGATACAGAATCTCAGTACTGATATGTCAGTCTTTAAGGGTGTATCTAGCAATGGATGAGAGAAATGAATAAAGCAAAATACAGAAAAAATACAGCTAGGTCAAAGCTTTGAGGCTGACAAGCAATTGAAGTTATAAGTAAATACTACTATTGAATGGATTTGTTTCCACGCCATACATTAAAAAAAAATTCAGTACATGTGCTGCTTATTAATGAATATTAATCTCTTAAACTTTATATAAAAGTTTCCCACTTTTGTTTTCTGAATATGGTCCACTAAATTCATCACTTCATATTGATCCCAATTTCACCTGAAAAATATGTGAAAATTCTAAAGATATATTTTTATTCCTCAGTGCTATCTGCGATTTTCTTGACAATGATATATTCCCACATTGCCAGACTTTTACTTTGATTTGGTAAAATCAATGATGACAGGGGCTGACAATATTCTCCTTTTTGTAAAGAAGAGGTAATGCCACTTCAAGGAGCACAGCTGGAAAAGAGAGATTCAAAATAACCAGACTTCTTAAAAATTATTTTTTAAGACAGGGTCTTGCTCTTTAGCCTTAGCTACAGTGCAGTGGTACAATCATGGCTCACTGCAGCCTCCACTTCCCAGGCTCAGTGACCCTCCCATCTCAGCCTCCTGAGTAGCTGGTACTACAGGCATGTGCCATCATACCTGGCATTATTTATTTATTGTTATTATTGTTGTTGTTTGCAGAGATGGAGTCTCACTATATTGCCCAGACTGGTCTCAAACTCCTGGACTCAAGCAATCCTTTCTGCCAAGTTGCCGGCTTGGCCCTCTTCCAAGCTGAACTTTCCTTCTTTTCTTTTCTTCCTTTCCTTACTATTCTAAAGCTCTTTAATAACCATTCACTTCTGCTCTGAAACTTGCCTGAATCTCTCTTTCTGCCTTATGCTCCTCAGTAGAATTCTGTCTTCTGAGGAGGGAAGAACTGAAGTTGCTGCAGACCTGTATGGATTTGCTGCTGGTAACTTGGGTAACTTGGACATCTGCCACTGCTAACATATTTGGTGCACCTGACTCAAGATACCTTCCTAGAGCGGAACAGACAATTCTCATTGAGGAAAGACTGAGCTCCAAACAATCCTCAGTGAGGAAAATCATCCTCTAATATTCAAGAGTCACCCTTCTAGAGGGGACATCTGCACTGCCCATCAGTGAGAAAAGACAGTGGTGAAATCCTGCCCTTGTCTCCCATGGACCTGCTTGGATACCACTTTCATCAACTCAGGCAGCCAACTCAGCCCTGACAGCTAGCAAGGAGCCAAGATCCACAGAACCATGACCACCCCTCTGTCAGCAGGAAGCAGTTACAGAAGACTGATCTGCATCCATTTACTCCCAAAGATTTGGGGTCCTGGTCTCTTAAGGTGGGCAATGTTACAGCAGGTAGTCATGTATGAGCAGGGCAGAAGAGAGAAGCCCCCTCCCAACACACACCAGGAGTGCTGGGCAACAATCAGCTGATGGTTAGGAGGTTGTTAACTATTTTTCTAAAGTAATAATTAGTCACAGCCAGCCCCAGGAAAAGGCAGGCGCCTAACAGATAGAAAACTCCTAAAACTGATCAGCAGCTTCCCAGTAAGATTTCAGGTGTAGGGAGACGTAATGCAAGATCCCGGAAGTATGCCAGTGTTTTAAACCCGAAGTCAAGAGGTCAAGCTGCGTACCTGGTTTCTCAAGTAGCCTGCCTTGCTGTCTTTCAAGGTAAATTTTCCTTCTTTTCTTTTTCTCCTTTTCTTTGCTGTTCTAAAGCTTTTTAATAAACTCTCACTTCTGCTCTGGGAAAAAAAATTCAAACTCTCAAAAGCGCTGGGATTATAGGCATGAGCCACCATGCTTGGTGGATAACTAGACTTTTCAGCGTAGTTTTGTGGAAAAGGTACATGGGTATGGAAGGGTGCCGAGGGCCTGCATTTCTTTTTATTTATTCCTTATTTTCAGTAGTTTTATTCTGCCCTGATTTCATTAGGGACTAGCATCAAAGGAAAAAACACTACCGAGGTTCCTTGCTCTATGCTTGTTTTGACTATCACAACAGAACGAAAGAGGAATGAAACAAATGACCGTTATCAAAGTATGACTAGTAACTTTACATCTTTATCTATTTATCCACCTCTATATTACGTCTGCCTACTATCAATCATCTATCCCCTTATCTGGATACTTAAATTTTTATATGTATGTAACAGTGAGGGGCATACGGGCTGGTAAAATGTATTGCTCTAAGAAGCACACAGTACAAAATAAACCCAAAGTGTAGTGAAATGTAATTTCCATTGAATATATTTTATCAATATTTGACCTAAGTAACTACCCTAGTCAATGCAGATTTTTATTCTATAAAAACTACAGTCACCATCAACCAAACAGAAACATGAAATATTGAGATCACTTAAGTAAACTGTAATTGACAAGCCCTTAACTTTGCTGGAAATTAGTATTAGTGAGATAAATAAGAGTATTTCAACCAGTTATCACATCTATACTATAAATAAATCAACATCTTCCTTCAGGAAGTCTCTGGCAATGTTTTAGAATATTTGAGTGCATTCTAATTTTTTACTGGCTATACAAGAAAGCTTTCTGAAGTTGTTTATCAGCCTAAGTCTTTTCTCTGTCTTCATAAAAAGTTTCCTTTATACTACCCTGAAAACAATAGTTCTTATTTTCTGGAATTATAGATCAAACCCTTGACAAACCTAAAGTTGTCCTTCTATTACTTCTGACCTACTCTCATGTTTTTTGGATTTAATATCATTAATATCTCACTTTTTGGCTTACAAATTTGATCTTTCCATTTAAATATAGTTCCAGTTTTTAAGAGAATATCAATATTTACCTAGGTTTAGATAAAAACCTCATGTTACAAGCATATTTCTTAATTTTTAATCATAGGAATGGGCGAGATTAATTTTGCATAATCATGACACAGGCAATTTGAGTGCGTGGCTGCTGGCATTTGAAGAGGGATGTAAAAGCACGAGACACACATCTTCTCTTTCCAGTTCTTGAAATTGCCAAACCAGTCCCACCTCTTGCTTTTCTCAACCCTCTAATCCTTCTATTAAATATTTTCTCATACAAACAAATAATGAAGATAACCCTTAAATACAGGCGGTCAGTACTGCTCTAAAGCTTTTTAATGAACGCTCACTTCTGCTCTGAAACTTGCATACGTCTCTCCTTCTGCCTATGCCCCTCAGTGGAATTCCTTCTTCTGAGGAGGCAAGAATTGAAGTTGCTGTGGACCCGTACGGCTATAAGAGAATCCCTTTAAAATATAAAACGCAGTTGCCTTCAGTAAGTGACTAAAACCATTCCAACTGCTTTGCCTTGTAGAACATATCTTTAACCATTAATTTCCATGACTGAACTCCTTTAGTCTAGTTTGGAAACCCTAGCAAGCAAATATTGCTATAAAAAGACATTATTTCAGTTTGTTTGCAACAGAAATATTTCTTTTTGTCTAAACTTATAGCATTGCTAATAGTGAGCAAAAGCTAACATGTGAAAGAAAAAAATATTCTGAATGCTTAACTACCTGAGGGGGATATTTGGTCATTCCTTCCCCAGAAACTTACTGGGTGTTTATTACATTCAAGTGTACGGTGCTTGGTAAATGTTTGTTGGATGAGTAAATGCTCTCGGCTGTGGGTGTTTCAGCCTTATTTTCTTAGTTTCGTGCTTCCTCCAGTGTTGGCTAGCTGTTACTTGCTTGTAGTCAAATATTTTATTTAAAGGATAAGATTATTCATTTTAAAACAAAAGAGAAGGAACGGGAAGACAACTGCTGAAGCTGGGTTGTCTGCTGCTGTTAGTCAAAAATCTGCTAGCTATTAATTTGATTCATCTGGCAAGCTATTCCTATGCTAGTTAATTGACCATTTATCATTAGAAAAATACAAAGGCAAAGTATCTACACGTGGCCCCTTCTACCCTGCACCCTCTCCAGATGGTTTCGATATTAAGGCTTTGGCTAAACTTTAAGACTTTCATGGGCAGGTTTATGTACCAGTTTATGGCAGAGCTTTAAGGCCTGAAGTCAGCCTCCTGAACTGATATTTAATCCTTTTAAGGAAAAAAAGATGTGCAAAAAGAAATCCTTCATAAAACCCAGCGTGAAGCAGACCTCAGCATTAGCTTTTAGCTTCTGATAATGTGCTTGGTATAATGTTTTAGTCGAGTTCTTATGTCAAATTGGGTCCTTAGCCCTCACAGTAATATTTGGATTTTTTTTTTTTTTTTTTTTTTTTTTGCCACGAGTGTATGAAATGTTAGCTTTTAAAAAGCCACTGTAAATCTCAGAGCTCCCACTGTGGCCAGTGACAGCTGAAAGGTGAGAATGGAGGAAAAGCAAGCAATGCAAATACAAAGCAATTTGCATGACTCAGTCCACCTGGAGGAAGCTAATGGAGGTGCTGCTTTCTTACTTTAGAGTGACTTGCCTTGCAAACTGTAGATTTCACCAACGCTGTTCTGACGGGTGATGTGATGCCAGTACGCACTGCGAGGAAGAGATATTGATTTGGATAATGTCATTGGTTCAGTCAAGCTTGTCTGAAGCTAAAAGAGAAAAGAAAATGTGTTTAAGGCCTTGTTTAAAATATTAAACTGAAATCTGCCCTTTTAAATGTTCAGGGTTAAATGTGAGTGACAGAGAGTAGAATCTGTTATAGATAGCTGCGTGATCCCCTGTTGAAGAGTAACTTTTTAAACAGCAAAATCATTACTCAAAAATAGGAAAAGAATACTTGTAAACAATTTAATGTAAGTCATTAATTAAGAGGTGAATATTAAGATGAAACGAATGATTCCAACGAACATAGCAGTGGGGAATGCTGGCAAACATTCAGGACCTGATCAGTTGTACTCTACGGGACAAGTTATTTACATTTCTATGGACAAGAATTATTTGCATTACTCTCAGCTTTCTACAATTTACAGAGTTGTAAAATAACTCAAAAAATGAAGGTACCAGCCCCTTCAGAAGCAGAGACCCATGAAAACTTTACAGAATACCCGTTATTTATTGTTTTTACTCATTTCAATCTCTAAACTTTTTTTCTTACACTTCTCCTAACCTTATACAGTGGCTATTTTCTCAAATAGGCCTTTTTCCTTGCTCCTGTGATAGGATCTTGTACATATTAAAAAGTGCATTCTCTGAGAAACGCTGTGATAAAATTATGGCATCTTTGTTTACTCAAAACATACATTTTAAGGACAGCCGAGAAGTGATACCACATCCCTTGCTCAGGCACGTAATTAGTTCAAAGAAAATAGTAGTTTACATGGCATTTTCAAGAAATAGCTTTACTAACATACAACAAGTTTCAAGAAACATGCAGAAATGGCTTTATTTAGTCTTGGCACACAACGTCTCTGACCCAACCTGAGCAAATACTTACTTTTTGACAGACAATGAGCAATCTTCTAATTAATAAAGTCTCACATTTTCTCTTTATTTAATGCCCGATTCCTGGCAAAACTGGGAGTTGCAAAGATCATCTCTGTCAAATCCAGGCTTTGCGTGCTTTCCTGCTCACTGTGGCATGCACCTCCCACTGTGCACCTGCACGCTGCTTGCCTGGCCCTTGATGCTTGGATGGGTCGCATACTCTGCATCCAGCATTGGATTTGACTCTTAACCACCCTTCATAGAAGATGCCATCAGGAAAGTACCTGATATGACACAACAGGTCTTTCAAGGCCACATAAAACTAAGAGATTTACGTTTTAATAGCAAGTGTAATTAAAGAGTTTGAACATATTTATTTGATTTTACTTTCTTGGTACTAGGGCATTTCTGGAGCTGCTATGTCTTGTCACAAAAGTGCCTTAACTCAGTCTATTTAAAAAATCTGGCACTGCTGAGGTATCTTTCTTTTTTTAAAGATGGCTCCAAATGGTAATTTTGCAGCCATTCTTTTTCAAAATTTGGTATACTTCAAAGTTTTCCTCCTTATTGCAAACACAGGTGAACTATCCACATCCACATCCTGTGGTTGGTGTTTATAGGGGTGGGGTTCTAAGGAGACAAATTTCTGGGTTATCATAGAGCAGCATTTTCAGAATCTTTGGACGGTTTGGTAACAACAGTAATGGCAGGAGACAGCCAAATGCCTAAGCACATAAGAAAGGGTCCCCAGAGAGCCTCCAACCTGCCCAGGTCATTTTGCATAGGGGACTTGACTAACCACACCCTGGGTAAAAAAATTCTGTCCCTTAACACATGCACAGTAAGGGATATCAATGTAGGGTGGCTTAGACTAAGTGCCCACATGGGCACTGAAAAAAATGGGGTGGAGCCACCAGGGATTCACACATTATGCAAGGGAGGAGCCTGGCCCATTCAGCTCCTGTGTGGTGGCCTGGTGTTCAATCAATGAAGTGGGAGTTGGATGGTGGGACCTCTCTCTTTGCCGAGAGCTCCCCTTTAGCTTAATACTTTCCATTTTCCTCGCCCTTCAATGTGTTTGCATGCCTCATTTTTCCTGGTTGTGAGACAAGAACCTGGATTTAGCTGAACTAAGGAGCAAAAAATCCTGCATCAACAATGGATGTTTCCAGTTTTACCCCAGACCTAACAGTGGGGGACTCTAGGGAGAGGGCTATGCATGTTAAAAACATACATAACGTCCTCATATGGATGGAAGTCCATCATCCACCACCATAAAGGACTGGAGGCAAGGCTCATTTTATGAAAGCATTACTGGGAGAAAGACAGGACTTTTGTCTTTAAAGCCAATTTCCCATAGGAGGCACAAACTTAAACACATAAATCTTCAATTCGTGTCAGCAATTCCCATTAATAACAATCCATAAATCTCATATTAATCACAGTTCTGTCTACTGTCTACTCTTTATTTTCTCTAATATAATTTATTACTTAGCATACAACAGATCATTGGTGGTAAATTAATCTTTCCAAAATGTGATGAAAGTGCTTTTTCTTTTTTATTCCAGAGATGTTTTTCTTCCCAAATGGTCAGTCTTAAGTATCAAGGACATACAGTAAACATTTTTTGTTTGCTAGAAGCATAAATGGAAGCCACTGGATAATAATTCTTCCACATGATTTCCTTCTAAGTCTCCCTGTATTGTTTTATACCTCGTGTTTCTCTAGTTTTCCCTCTTTGTTTTCATGTTCTAGGATGCTTTTAATGATATTCTATTTCTTTATTTGTTCCTTAGGTTTCCTTCATTCTACTTCCTTAATTGCTAAAATTGGAAAATTTATAATTAAAAGCTTGATTATGGATTTTCTTGGGATCTTTGCCAGGGATACAAATCTTGTCCCCAATGTCTCAGATGTCTTAAATGTTCCCCTGGACTTTTGGAAGAGTCCATTCCCCACATGTACCTATGTATTGAGTACTGCTGTAGACTGAACTGTGTTCTCCCACAAATCCGTATGTTGAAGCTCTATCCCCCAAATGACTATATTTGGAGACAGTGCTTTTAAAGAGGTTAATGAAGGTTAAAGGAGGACATAAGGGTGGGACTCTAATCAAACAGAACTTGGGCCCTTAGATAAAGAGAAAGGGACACAGGGATAAATATTCGGGGGAAAAAAGGCCATTAAGGACATAGCAAGGAGACATTTAGGGACAAATCTGAAAGCCAAGAAGAGAGGCCTCGGGAGAAACCAACCCGGCAGGCATCTTGATTTTTGCACTTTCAGTCTCCAGAATTGTGAGAAAATAAATTTCCGTTTAACCTGTTTGTGGTATTTTGTTATAGCAGGCTGAGCAAACTAAGTACTCTGTCATGGGCAATCTAAGAGTTGTAGAAACTGTTTAACCAGCAATTTTTAATGTTAATGAACTTTAAGCAATGTATGAGAAATTGGCCTGTTTGATGTGCTCAATGACTAAGACAGTATTTCAAGCACTTTTATTAGATAATTTTATTGATTCTAATTTTATACTCTCGATAAAACTTTTTTTTTTTGAGATAGGGTCTCACTCTGTTGCCCAGGCTGGAGCACAGCGGTGCAATCTTCGCTTACTGAAACCTCAGCCTCCTGGGCTCAAGGGATTCTGCCACCTTAGCCTCCTGAGAAGCCTGGATTACAGGTGTAAAACTACTTTTGATGACAGGCTTCAACAAGAGGATACACATCCTTAACTATTTAATGAAAACTCATCCTTAACTATTTTCATACTATGCTTCCATTAAAAGCATTAAGAAAAAACAAAACCTAAAACGCTATAGTAATTTCTTAACTGAAAGAGAAATTTGACCAGGATCATAAAAGTATGTATATCAAAAAAAAAGGCCATTTCTATTTATATTGCAAATAAATATATGAAAAGAATTATATGGTGAGATTGTTTCTAAACACTGTATTTTAAGAAATTAAGATGGATACATGTGTTCAAAGTTCTTTTGTTCCTTCTCTGCAAGGGTCTGCTGCATTGATTCTTTCAGTGGACTTAGTAAAAAAAAAAAAAAAATTCCTGAAACAGCTATACAAAATTCTGCAACCTTTGTGCCAGAACTCCCTTGGTATTTATAAGACTACTTCCTGAAGGCAATGCTCATCTGCTTCTCCTTTTTGCATAGGGTCAGGATTTAAAAGGATGCTTCAGCATACATGCAGAAATCAGCTAGATTAGGAAGCATTGATTCAGTTCTTGATAAACTTGCCATCACTTTCTGCCACTCTGGGGCTTTAACTCTCTCTCCCTTCTATTGAAACAGCAGTCAGTTTTCTAGGATATGAGCAATGAATCGGGGGTCACTTATTTAGCATCTGGAAAGAGTAGAGATCACAGCTCAGCTAAGCCTGGAGAGTAGTTAAAACATTTGTGTTTTATTTGAGGGGGCAACCGACACATCTCATCACAAAGTCAACAGTCTAAGAAGATAATTTAGACCCAAAGTGTGCTGTATGGAGACTGCATTGATACATTTGTTTGACTAGGACACAGATGACGGTTATGCTGTCCTCAAGTCAATGAGAAGAGACCCTCCTCCCCTACCAGAAAAGAAGTTTAGATGTAGAGGGCTCTCATAGAGATAGAAACAAGGGTGGGTTCCTTGTGTTCTTTCCCATTTAGGCAATATATAAATAAATACACTTTATTTTAAATTTGTAAATATATGAGATTTTGTAGATGATATCCAAAAGAAATTCCAACCCTCATCTCTCTCCTCCCCTATGGAAGACTCTTTTGAACACATTTGGTTGAAAAGATCATTTTTAAGAAACAATTCATCCTGTGTCACTCTGGCTTTGCACTTTTGTTATTTACTATCTTTTCAATTATGTTTGCACAGCAAACAGCCTCAGAAGATAGACAGAATGTCTTCCTCCAGGGCAGAGGGCAGATTGATTTCCTGACCAGGATGGTATAGATCCTACCTTCCTCCAAGGCAAAGGCTGGGCAGGGCTGCCAGCAGCCCCCTGACAGGATTGGGAGTTCCTAACTCAGATCCTTGGCCATGGCAATATGTAGCAGCATCCACCTTGATTGCTCCATGTGGCCCCGTGGGACTGGGCAACAGGGAAACCTATAGAAACATGAAACTCATGATGCTTACTGTGCCATGGGAATAAAGTCCTCTGTCTCTGACTCAGGAGTTTTTTGTGTTTTCTGCCAACATTCATGAAACTAATAGGCAAGGGAAGCAGGGCTGGTAGCATCTTTCTTGCTTTTGCTAATCTTTGGTTGTCTCTACTCTTCCTATATCCTGAATCTAAATAACTGCATTAAATTTCCTCCACTGAACTGTCCATCACAGGCTCCATTTACTTAAGTGGACCCTGAAAAATACAAAGGACTACCTTGCTATGCCCCAAATTTATTCACTATGTTTGCATTGAAAGGCATTAAGTTATTTCTGATCTTTGCAACTAAAACTAACAAATCTCAATACTAAATAATTTTGAGAAAAATTTTAAACAGGTTAGTATGCCATATAGGGACTTTAGCTTATTTATGTATAAGTAGAATTATGACTGTTGCTCCCCAAAAAGTCATCAATTCTCCTAAGGTTATTTCATGTTTACATCTTAATATAAAACCATCAAATTCTTGTAGAATTTTTAAAAAATGTTTTTATAAGTCCTTTCATATGTTTATATATTTGAGTTTTACTCTGGATACTGTTTCTATATTTTTGTTTATCAGAGTGACTTGTGTTTTCATTTATGTAAATTATATTTTTCAGTTTTATCTATTTTGTGTTTGTGCTAAGTTCCACCTGCTGTTTTTCTTAGGTTGTCATCTTGATCTTTTTAAATCTTCTCAAATTAAGTATTTTTATAATTTTATTTAATAAAATCATCTGCTTCGGAATGAAGTAGAATAGGAAGTATTCTGTCTTAAAATTATATAAATGGAAATTGTAGCTTTATTTTCTTTTATTACATAAAGTATTGCTTGTATATATTTTCTTAAGGTAATGATTTTTTTGTACACTTCTATTTTCTTTTTTATAGAGATGAGATCTCACTATGTTTCCCAGGCTGGTCTGGAACTCTGCTCTCAAGTAATTCTCCCACCTCTCTCCTGAAGCACTGCCATTACAGGTATGAGCCACTGCACCAGGCCATCTGTGCAATTTTTATTATTAGTTTTTAATTAATGTTTTGTAATCAAAGAACATGCATTGAGTAGTTTCCATATATTGAAGTTTATTTTTAATTTTAAACTAATATATGGCCAATTTCTCTACAATTCATAGGTACTTGAAAAGATACACACATTGGTGTAGAGTCTCTCTACTATACACACTCAAATATACACATGATAAACACTTCCCTCTGCATTTCCTTCTCTATTTAATTTCTAATATGTATCATGATATGACTGTGTTAATTGCAAATGACTAATTAGCATGTTTCTGCCCATTTCCTCTTGTATCTTTACTTTTTAACTGTACCATAAATTGACAAATTATAATTACATATATTTACGGGCACATGATATTATAATTTATGAATGCACGTGAAATAAATCAATCTAACATAACCATTAATTGAAAGACTTATTTTTGTGGTAAGAACATTTGAAATTCACTCTTATTAGCAATTGTGAAATGTACAATACAGCATTACTAACCATATTTGCCACAGTAGAACCCCAAAATAAAAATATCCTCCTCATGCCTGAAATTTTGTACCCTTTGGCTGTCATCTCCCTGTTGTCCCCAAGCCCCTAGCCTTTGTAACCAATTTCTGCTTTCTACTTCTATGAGTTGATTGTATTAGATTCCATTTATAGGTTAGAACATGTGGTGTTTGTCTCTTTGTGCCTGGCTTATTTAACTTTGCATAATGTTCTCCAATTCCATCTATGCTGCTGAAAATTGCGAAGTTTTTAAAGATTGACTAGTATTTCATTGTATACATATTCCACATTTTTTAATCCACTCATTTTTTGGTAAACACTTATGCTGATTCCATAAACTGACGATTGTGAAGCATGCTGCAGTGAGTATAGGAGAACTGAATCTCTTTGACACTAATTGAAATCACTTGGGTAAATACCTAGAAATAGAATTGCTGGTTTTGGGTTAGTTTTGTTTTAAAATTTTTATTTTTATTTTTTATTGCATTTTAGGTTTTGGGGTACATGTGAAGAACATGCAAGCTTGTTGCATAGGTACACACGTGGCAGTGTGATTTGCTGCTTTCCTCCCCTTCACCTGTATCTGACATTTCTCCCCATGCTATCTCTCCCCAACTCCCCACCTCCCGCTATCCCTCCCCTATTTCCCCCTCCAACAGACCCCAGTGTGTAGTGCTCCCCTCCCTATGTCCATGTGTTCTTATTGTTCAACACCCGCCTATGAGTGAGAACATGCGGTGTTTGATTTTGTGTTCTTGTGTCAGTTTGCTGAAAATGATGGTTCCAGGTTCATCCATGTCCCTACGAAGGACATGAATTCATCGTTTTTGATGGCTGCATAATATTCCATCGTGTATATGTGCCACATTTTCCCTGTCCAGTCTATCATTGATGGGCATTTGGGTTGGTTCTGGGTCTTTGCTATTGTAAACAGTGCCACAATGAACATACGTGTGCATGTGTCTTTATAATAGAACAATTTATAATCCTTTGGGTATATACCGAGTAATGGGATTACTGGGTCTAATGGTATTTCTAGTTCTAGATCCTTGAGGAATCACCAAACTGTCTTCCACAATGGTTGAACTAATTTACACTCCCACCAACAGTGTAAAAGTGTTCCTATTTCTCCACATCCTCTCCAGCATCTGTTGTCTCCTGATTTTTCAATGATTGCCATTCTAAATGGCATGAGGTGGTATCTCAGTGTGGATTTGATTCGCATTTCTCTAATGACCAGTGATGATGAGCATTTTTTCCTATGTTTTTTGGCCTCATAAATGTCTTCTTTTGAAAAGTGTCTGTTCATATCTTTCACCCACTTTTGAATAGGTTTTTTTTTTTCTTGTAAATCTGTTTTACTTCTTTGTAGAGTCTGGATATTAGCCCTTTGTCAGATGGGTAGATTACAGAAATTTTGTTGATTGCCAGTTCACTCTAATGAGTGTTTATTTTGCTGTACAGAAGCTCTGGAGTTTAATTAGATCCCATTTGTCTATTTTGGCTTTTGTTGCCGATGCTTTTGGTGTTTTATTCATGAAGTCCTTGCCTATGCCTACATCCTGCATGGTTTTGCCTAGGTTTTCTGCTAGGGTTTTTATGGCGTTAGGTCTTACGTTTAAGTCTTGAATCCATCTGAAGTTAATTTTAGTGTAAGGTGTCAGAAAAGGGTCTAGTTTCTGCTTGCTGCACATGGTTAGCCAGTTTTCCCAACACAAGGAAAATGTGGTACATACACACCATGGAATACTATGTAGCCATAAAAAAATGATGAGTTTGTGTCCTTTGTAGGGACATGGATGAATCTGGAAACCATCATTCTCATCAAACTGATACAAGAACAGAAAATCAAACACCACATGTTCTCACTCATAGGTGAGTGTTGAACAAAGAGAACACATGGACACAGGAAGGGGAGCATCACACACTGGATTCTGTTGAGGGGGTTAGGGAAGGGACAGCAGTGTCGGGGGGGAGGTTGGGGAGGGATAACATGGGGAGAAATGCCAGATATAGGTGACAGGGGGATGGAGGCAGCAAACCGCATTGCCATGTATGTACATATGCAACAATCCTGCATGATCTGCACATGTACCCCAGAACCTAAAGTACAACAAAAAAAATAAATTAAAAAAAGGGATTACCTGTATGGTCTGCACCACAATTCAAAATTTAAAAAAAAAAAAAGAACATGGCAGTGTGATCCTATTTATAATTGAAATAAATCCAAGAAATAAAAACAAAAAAAGACTATTCAGATTTGAGCTTACATTGTCATAAACATTGGTAATTATATGATAGTATATTTACTCTTATTATGTGACTAAAATGTGTTATAGCAACTAATACAATCTCATAGGTGACTTTTTACTCTTTCTTTTTAATGTGAATCTAATTGCCATTTTAATGAAATTTTTATGAATTTATTTTATCATCATTGTCCAAGTTAGAGTACTGTTTTATCCAAAAATTATTTTATGTTGTCCAGTACCAATTCCAATATCTTTGGCTTGAGATATTTAAATAGCTAATAATAACACAATGTGTTACATACTAACAGGCTTCATGGTTGTAGAAACAAAAACATACACTCAGAATTGAACATTTGCCTGGGCATGGCCTTGACTCTCAAACAACTGCCCAGGAAAATTAGCACACAAGTTGATCTTCAGAATTATATCTAAACACTCTACTCTCTGGCTTCACACATCAATCACCTGTCAGTATGCAGGACATGTTGACTCATGTCCAACCTCCTACACAGCCATCCCAAGCCTACTGCACACACTCTACCCTAGACATACTCATGGGACCATTTCATGCTGCAGAAGGTGAACCCAGTTGACTTATTACTTAATAGCAATGTAAGAGGGGCAGGAATCTGCCAGGACCTAGAGCCTATATTACGAAGGCCTTCTCTTGAGGCCTTGAACCCAATTTGTCTGCTTGACTGGCCAGGAGACAACAGGTAGTCCCATCGGCTCAGTCTTATGTGAATGAGGGAGGTTTTGTTTTTGTTTTTGTTTTTTTTGTTTTTTTTAATCTCAGACTTCAGCTCCAGTAGTTTCACTGAAAGAAAATGCCATGGAAAACAGATCTCATTAGGACTTGATAAAGAAGACTGAGAATAGGTGGCAAGGTCTGCAGTGAAAGGGCAGGAGACCAAAGGAGTTGGATCTCTGGGCTGATTCCTGGGCCAAGTTGGAGTGGACCCCAGGGTCGCTTGGATATCAACAATTTCAGATATTTAACATGGAAATGCCCTGTTCACTCAAGCACTGTAAATCTTCACATGTAATGTGCTGAAGCTGGCGACATCGGCTTGATAAAACTGATTGTTAAATCTTTGGGAATTGTGCAAGCATGTTGACAGCATTTGTATAATAGCTTGAAATAAGCCACTGAGGAAATATTTACTCCATGGAAATCAGCAAACAGAGTAGACAAAAGCTTTTCCCCACTGAAGAGAACTATTAAATGTTTATCAGTACACCACTGATTTCCACCCTGGTTGTAATTCACTGGTTCTCAACCAGAAGTTATTTTGTCATCTAGCTGACATTTGGCAATGTCTGGAGACATATTTGGTTGTCAGACTTGGGGGTTGGGGGAGTTGCTTCTGGCATCTAGTGGGTAGAAGGCAGAGGTGCTACTAAACATCACTACAACCCAACACAAGAAAGAATAGGAATTATCCAGCCCCAGGTGTCAATGGTGCTGAGGTTGCAAAATCTTGGTACGGACCTTGAGAAAGTAGAACCTCCTGATTGGGCTTACTTATTAAGACTAAAATAGATTCTCAGTGGTGGAACTGACTAGAATATCCCTACAAGTATTCTTTCCTTCCCCCATCAAAAGGCTCATATGACTACTTTACAGCCACTGCTAAAGCTCACGTCATGAAAGATTAAGCTTGCAGGTGCTTCATATGTGAAATGCACATTCTGCTCATTCATATCTACTCAGATGTTGAGGCCTGCCCATCTCTCAGTGCATTGTGACTCACTGCCTCCTTCTACCTGCTCCAGTGACCCTCTGCTACCTGAAACCACATCCTCCCCACCCATCTTTTCTTCTAAACAGCCTTATTGTGTTGTGATTTGTATACCGTAAAATTCACATTCACATACCATAACATTCATAAAGTGTACACTCCTAAGTGTACTCCTAAGTACATTCCTAAAATGTACACTTAGGAGTGTACACTTTAAATGGGTGAATTTTACAGTATGTAAAATGTATGTGTATAATATACTAACAGTGTATGCTTTTAGTATATTCGCAGTATTGCGCTACCCTTAACAAAATTTTAGAACATTTTCATCACCTCAAAACCAAACCCCAAACCCATCAACAGTCAATCCCCATTTTTCCCCAAGATCCCCAGCCCTCGACAACCCAGAACTTCTTTCTGTCTCTATAGAGTTGCCTTCTATGAACATTTCATTTGAACGGAATCATACAATATGTGGTCTTTTGTGAATATCTTTTTTCACTTAGCATAATGTTTTCAAGGTCCATTCTGTGAAACTATGTGTCAGTATTTCATTCCTTTTTGTTGACAAATAATATTCCATTTTATATATATATATATACCACATTTTATCCATTTATCAGTTGATGGAGAAGTGAGTTGTTTCCATTTTTTGTTGGAAAAATTAAAATGTTGCTATGTAAGTTTATATATACAAGTCTTTGTGTGGACATATATTTTCACCTGGGAGTAGAATTACGAAGTCATATGGTAACCCTATGTTTAGTCATTTGAAGAGTTGACAGACTGTTTTCCAAAGTGACTGCACAGCAGTGTGTGAGAGTTCTGATTTCTCTACATCCTTTCTAGGGCTTGTTTTTATCTTTACGATTATAGACATCCTAGCCAATGAGAAGTGGTATCTCGTGATTTTGATTTACATTTTATTCATAGCTAATAACATTAAGCATATTTTCGTGTGGTTATTGACCATTTTTATATATTCTTTGAAGAAATGTGTTTTCTGATCTATTACTCATTTTTAGTTGTGTTATTTTTCTTTTAGTGTTGAATGGTAAGAATGTTACTTATACATAACACATACAAATCCCATATAGATGTATGATTTACAAGTATTTTCTCTAATCTGCAGATTTATTTTCACTTTCTTGATGGTGTGCTTTGAAACATAAATGATTTTAATTTTCTTTCCTGAGCAAGATGGCCAAATAGGGACAGCTCTGGTCTGTAGCTCCCAGTGAGATCAATGCAGGAGGTGGGTGATTTCTGCATTTCCAACTGGGGTACCTGGTTCATCTCACTGGGACTGTTTAGACAGTGGGTGCAGCCCATGGAGGATGGGCAGAAGCAGGCTGGGGTGTCACCTCACCCAGGAGGCACAAGGGGTCAGGGAACTCCCTCCCCTAGCCAAGGGACACCTTGAGGGATCATGCTGTGAGGGACAGAGCTATCTGGCCCAGATACTATGCTTTTCCCACTATCTTTGCAACCCGCAGACCAGATTCCCGCAGGTGCCTACATCACCACAGCCAGCCCTGGGTTTCAAGCATCAACCTGGGCATATCTTTGGGCAGATAC